>ML058406.1:560428-742090 GCA_003013855.2 Liriodendron chinense | reverse complement strand
ATCACCTAATTTCTCCAAATTTTATACTTGTATGTCTTGGAATGGATAGAAACATCGTTTCTGAAGGAGAGTTGGTTTTTGGAGGTTGGAACTTGTTTCACGCATGTTTTGCTCGGGACTAGCAAAAAGCTGGTTGGGGGGTATGTTGAACCTCCTATTTATACATGATATGGCCCATTACATCACATTATATGCATGGTTTGCATGTTTTAAAAGACCCATCTAATGCAGTTTTGTGATTGTAGGAATGAGAGCAGACTTCATCTACAATTGGAGACCAAGAAGAGACATTTAGGAGCCTTGGATGAAGACCAAGGTGGGCCAAGAAAGAAGAAAGCAAAGAGAGTGGAAGGAGAGAAGAAAAGAAAGAAGAGACAATGCAAAAAACTGGGTCCGACCGGTCTAGACCAGTCGGCCAAGAAGGCCCGAACGTCTAGAACGTCGCTACACTCCCTGGACACCTGCCAGACAGGTCTAGACCGGTCGGCCATGAAATTTTACACTTCCAGATCTCAGGTAGCAAGCTATTCCCGTTTTTAAATTTTCAGAACAGTTTTCTGGGCTCATCTTGATGATATTTGGAAATCCAACACATCCATATCGAAGAGGAGCTCGACGCCGAGCTAACCCAACTGGTTTCGTGTCGATCGGAGCTACGGATTGATCGTGGTGGCCAAAACAATACGAACTGTCCAGAAAGTTCCAGATTTCGTTGTTCCACTCTGGGCCGGTCCAGGTGACCCATCATTGATGATATGAAGAATCTACTTTGACCATATTTTAGACCACATCCATATATGAATAACCACAAAAGTTTCAGATCAAAAGGATGTGTGTTTTGATCGTACTGGTTGAAGAAAGATGGACCATCCAGAAAGATCCAACTGCGCAGAGTTTATAAAAGCCCTAAGTGTTCTAACTTTCGGACCATATTCTGAGATTGTTTTGGACAATCTAATCCATCTATCATGTAGAGGATGAAGTGTTCTACCAATGTTCAAAATTTGGGATCAATCCGACATCTGTACACTCTGGAGCATTGAAAGCAAGATAACTGGTTCTGAAGGTACCCGAAGTGCGCGATTTTGAGAGGCGGTCGGTGATATGATTGGTGGGCCCATTCAGAGGATAATCTTAGAAATATAAATCATCTATGAGGAATATCACATTACAAGGAAGCTACAAATCAAATTTGAGGGCAATCCGACCATTGGTTAAGCCGTACCAAGCGAAACAAATTCTGCTATGTTGTTGTACTATTGCTGCACTATAAAAGGAGGTGCTCTCTTCTATTCCAAATCAACCAAGAACGTGGGAAGCAAGGAGTTCAAGTCCCAGGAGGCTACCTAGCCTCCTACAGCTAGTTTTTCTTCCTTTTCTTAGTTCTAGTTCTAGTTTTAATATGCTTTTCCTTAGCTAACCTCTTAGCTAGAGCTAGAGGTGAAATTTGTAGTTGGTTCCAATGCTTTAATTCTTTTATTTCAAGTACCCTTTTCTTAATTTTGAATTTTGAAGTTCTAGTTTGAATAAAGTTTGGTTTTTTAGAAGTTTTGTGAGAGTTTGTGTGCTCCGGACATGAGTTCCTTGCAATTCTCTGAAATTATCATGATTGGGTTGTTTGAATTTGAATTGTAGTAACCCTTGAGTATGCCATATTCCATAGGCATGGCTGTTACTCCGAAGGCTACAAGTTCAAGTTCTATGTGCTCCATTAGAACTAGAAATCTGATTTCCAGATTTAAGTGGGACTATTTGTGCTTGAATGTTATATCTTCCAATTAGATGAGAGATAGGACTTTGATTCTAATTGTGTTGTACTTGGATGAATGGATTGGCATTGGACTACTACAAGTGGATCCTTGATGCTCTAGTTCTTCTTATTTTCAGATTTTCCTATTTCATGTGAAAAACTACTTTCTTAAACTTCTTAATTCTAGTTATTAGAGTACTTGGAATTGTTTACCTCTTTCCCTATGGATCGACCTCGGTCTTACCGAGATTTATTACTACATCGCAGCCTTACACTTGAGGCGAGCGAACAATTAGTTGCACAAGGGTACACTCAAATTGAAGGTATAGATTATGATGAAACCTTTGAACCAGTTGCTCGCCTTGAATCCATAAGACTATTCTTATCCATTGCTTGCTTTAAACGTTTTAAATTTTATCAAATGGATGTGAAAGATGCTTTTCTTAATGGTCATTTACATGAGGAAGTGTATGTAGAACAACTCAAACGATTTGAAGATCCAAAACTTTCAAATCATGTATTTCAACTTAAGAAAGCTCTTTATGGTCTAAAATAGGCACCAAGAGCATCGTATGATAAATTGACCCAATTTCTGATTAACCATGATTTTCAAATGGGTAATGTTAACAAAAATCTATTTATCAAACATTCAAACAATGATATTTTGATTGTACAGATATATGTAGATGATATTATATATGGACCAACTTCTACTAATCTGTCTTTTAAGTTTGTAGAATTGATGAAGTTTGAATTTGAAATGAGTATGGTCGGTGAACTAACCTACTTGCTTGAATTTCAAGTCAAACAGCTGAAAGAAGGTATCTTTCTATATCAAACTAAGTATGCTAAAAGTTTAGTTAAGAAATTTATTTTAGATAATGGTAGAAATTATGATTCTCTTATGAACACTACACTGTGATTATCATAAGACGAACTTGGTAAGAGTGTAGATTTTCACTTATATAGAAGCATGATTCGTAGCTTGTGTTGGGTGCTTAAATGTGTATATTCTAACCCCATTTCATCACTAACTATGCATGGTTTTCAAGCTTAAAGACTATTCTAATACGTGGTTTTATGATTGTAGGAATGAGAGGGACTATGCTAGATCGATATCTAAAAGACTGCATTTAGGAGCCTTGGATGAAGACCCAAGGTGAGCCAAAGAAAGAAGAAAGCAAAGAGAGAAGAAGAGAGAATAAAGAAAGAAGAAGAAGTTGAGGAAACCAAGTCCGACCGGTCAAGACCGGTCTGCTAAGAGGGCCACGACCGGTATAGACCGGTCGGCCACCCCCTTTTTACCTCTCTAGACACCTAACATAAGAGGTCGACTGGTCTTGACCGGTTGGCCAGGGCTTGTCCCCTACACTCCTGCACGCTGGACGCTCAACAGAAGGGGTCCGACTGGTCGTGACCTGTTGGCCAGCCCAGTCCTACCGGTCTTAACCAATCAGCCAATGTATTATAGCGGAAATTCAGCAGCTTCCTCTTAAAGCTCCGATTTTTGTGCGCAAGTGCGTAATTGTTGCATAAATCTGGAAGATTCTGAGGCGGTAGAGCCTCTCCACTATAAAAGGGGACCTAGGGGCCGTAGTTAAATCATCCTAGAAGAGATCTACGAAGGTGGGAGGCAACGGAAGTCAGATTCGGAGTTCCACAACTCCCTCTAGTTTGTGTTTTCTGGTTCATGTTTTTAGTTGTTTTCATGCTTCTTTGGATCATGAATGGCTAAACCTATTAACTAGGACTAAGAGGTGAAGCTTATAGTGAATCTGAGATACTTTAATTCGTTTATTTTGGTTTCAAGTTGGATTTATTGAAGAACAATGGTTTATAGAAGTTTGAATAAAATTCTAAGTAGTTTTTCTTAATCTTATGATGGCTCATGGATGTTTGAAAGAATTGCTTTAGTTCTTAATTGATTTGCATAGTTCTAAACCTGTACGCTCCGAGGAATCGGATTCAATACGCTCTAGACTTGGATTTTCATGTGGGAACTTCAACCAAAGTTCTATTTTTTTGTTCTAATTTCTGAATTATGTGTTGATTGTGTATGTGATTTGAATGAAGTTCAAATCATGATCTAATTATGCTTTGTGACAGAGTTTAATGATGATTATGGTTGTGATCTTAACTATTGGAACGAGGATTGACCTATGCAATTGAGTGTGCTCAAGTCCTAACTTGAATTGAGGGAATCATGTATATAAATCACACATATGACAGATTGTATGTTACAACCGCTCTATCATCTGACTAGATAGGATTTGATTTCGATTCTAGTTGTGTAGTTGGGAAACCACAACGAATTATGCATCAAGGATTGCTACAGGTGGATCCTTGGACCCCTAGTGCTCTTTTATATTGATTACATTCACCTTTAGTTTAAGAATTCTATCTGCATTCAATTCTAAAAATTTGTTTAGTTAACTCTCTATTAGAGATATTAGAAGTAATTTTGTGAATTCCTAACAAGTCCCTGAGAACGATCTCGGTTTCTAACAAATTATTACTACATCGTAACCCTACACTCGGGGGAGCGAACAACTTACTATACTTAACTGTTAGTAGACCTGATATTGCATTCAGTGTTGGTGTGTGTGCTAGATATCAATCTGATCCCAAAGAATCTTATTTAACTACTGTGAAATGTATACTTTGATATGTTGCTAATTCAACTAATCTTAGGTTATGGTATCCATGTGATACTTCATCTCAATTAACAGGAAATTCTGATGCTGCTTAGGCTGGTAATGTTAATGACAGGAAATCAATAAGTGGTGCATGTTTTTATATTGGTAATTATCTTGTTTCGTGGATGAGTAAGAAATAAAACTTAGTTTCTTTATCAACTGCAAAAGCTGAATACATCGCTGCAGGAAGTGCATGTACATAACTTATGTGGATGAAAAGAATGCTAGTTGATTATAGGATAACACAGGATATTATGTATCTGTATTGTGATAACACCAGTGTAATTAATATATCCAAAAATATCATTCAACATTCTCGGACAAAGCACATTGACATTCGATATCATTATATCTAAGAATTGGTTGAAGAAAAGTCAGTTATGATGGAATATATTCATACTGAAAATCAATTAGCAGACATTCTTACCGAGCCACTTCATAATACAAGATTTTTGAAATTAAGAAATGATATTGGTTTTTGTTCTATGTAATTGTTTCGTTTCATATCATTTCATGCATTGCATTTAAAAAAAAATGATTTTCGGTCAACCAGTGTTTGACCGAACTGTTCGGTCAACCAAACAGTCTGTTCGGTTAGCCGAACAACACAGTCATTCCGCTTTTTAAGAGCTTGAAACCATTCTTTTTCATTCTTCTTCTTCTTCTTCTTCGGTCGATCGGTGCTCCTCTTCAATTACCCATCTTATACTCATGCAAGTAAGTGTTGTGAGTTGACTTTTATCATTATTCTTTCTTGATTTCATCATTCAATCAACTTCATTTCTCTTTAAATCTCATCTTTGTGGTTTGAAGTTTTTGGGGTTTTCTTGTTAGAGTATTAATTTGCAATATTTCTTCAATTTATTGTCATGGAACGTCGTTCTAAACAGGCTGTTTGTAAATCCTATCCTGGCTCTTCCTCTCATTCCATTCCAAGAGAGATTCGAACAATTCCACTTCTGGAAGATGATCCTGACTATGTTCGTGATTTTCGATCTAGAGATATTATTGTCGAACGATTTGTTAATCTTAATCACATTGCTGAATATGGATTGCATAATCTTCTTTCTGAAGTTGGTTGGGAAAAGATTCTCCAATGGGGAGGAAATGCTTACCGATCTATAGTCCAAGGTATGTATTCCTCCATCTCGGAATCTCATTAGGTGATGGCATCTTTTTTAAGATAAAATTTGTAGAGGAAATGGTGACAATCATACCCTCTATCATTGCATCATTAATGAAAATTGACTTGGCATAGAATGGAATCTCAATTCCTCCGTTATTTGAAAAGATGCCTTAATCTGAGAAAAATATTGTTACCCAAGTTTCCTGTGGATTTTATGCGGATTGGAGATCGAAAAATGCTCTTCCTCTTAGAAAACTATTTCATAAGTTTTGAGTTCTTCATCATATCTTCACTTTCAATGTTTATCCTAGAATTGGAAATAAAACAGATCTTACTCCCTTAGTTTTATGTGTTTTGCATGATATTGCTACTGAGTTCGTATTTGTCTTCCTACATTTATCTGTTTCTACATTATTCACTTTCGCATGCAGCCTAAGCATGGATATTTGCCTTTCGGTTATCTTATTACTTCTCTAGCCCTAAATCTGTGTGTTCAAATTTCAACCGTTGAGGAACTGGAGTCCGAACTTCCTTTCAATAATTCTAATTTGAATATGATGTCTTTGGGGCCTCTGCCGAACCAATGTAATGTCTCTCAAGAGTATGAGCATGATGAAGAAGGAGCTGAAGGCGATGTGAATATGGATGATTTATTTGATGAAGTTGAAGCTGAAAATGAAGACGATCCTGATTACAATCCTTCTTATTGTAATTCTTGTATTTCTGCCCCAGAACAGAAGATGAATTTTTTGCATCTCTCAGAAAACTCTTGTTGTAACTCAAAAGCTCAGTATGAAATACATGAAAAAATATTTTCATCGTATGAGCAAGAGTCTGAAACGCATTGATCATCAGATGCCATTATTGAACCTCCAATTTATATATTTGCCGACTCATTACATCACATTATATGCATGGTTTTCATGTTTAAAGACTAATCTAATACATGTTTTTGTGATTATAGGAATGAGAGGAAGATTTCACCAATTCATGGTTAAAAGAGTCACTTTGTATGTATTGAAGATCAATAGAACAAGTGCGAAAAGGTGGAGGAAAGAAGCAAGAAAGAAAGAGAAGAGATAAAGAAGAAAATCTGATTTTTTTACCTTAGACCTGTCTGTAGACCGGTCGCCAGACAGGTCGACAGACAGGCTACAGTGTAATTTTTAGACTATTTTTTTCTTCTTAGACCGATCGCAAGACTGGTCGCCAGACCGGTTGCCAAACAGGTCGAAGGTGCTCCAGAAACTCCGATTTTCAAGGCCAAGTTTCCAAATTGCAAGAGGACTCCGTGGATTCTCGAACTTTCCAAGTTTGTGCGGGATTTCTCTTATAAAAGGCCACCTCCACTCTCTTCCTAACTTATCTAGCAACGTGGGGAGCAAAGAGATCAAGACCTAGGAGGTTTCCTAGCCTCCTACAACTAGTTTTCTTCTTCTTCTAGTTCTAGTTTTTAGTTTTTAATGTTTTCTTCTAGTTAACCTCTTAGCTAGAGCTAAGAGGTGAAGTTTGTAGTTTGTTTCAATGCTTTAATTCGTTCTTCAAGTACCCTTTACTTTAATTTTGGATTTTCAAGTTCTAGTTTGAATAAAGTTTGGTTTTTTAGAAGTTTTGTGAGAGTTTGTGTGCTACGGACATGAGTTCCTTGCAATTCTCTGAGATTACCTTGATTGGGTTGTTTGAATTCGAATTGTAGTAACCCTTGAGCATGCCATAGTCCATAGGCATGGCTGTTACTCTGAAGGCTACAAGTTCAAGTTCTATGTACTTCATTAGAACTAGAAATCTGATTTTCAGATTTAAGTGGGATTATTGTGCTTGAATGTTATATCTTCCAATTAGATGAGAGATAGGACTTTGATTCTAATTGTGTTGTGCTTGGATGAATGGATTGGCATTGGACTACTACAAGTGGATCCTTAATGCTCTAGTTCTTCTTATTTTCAGATTTTCTTATTTCATGTGAAAACTACTTTCTTAAACTTCTTAGATTCTAGTTATTAGAGTACTTGGAATTGTTTACCTCTTTCCCTGTGGATCGACCTCGGTCTTACCGAGATTTATTACTACATCGCAGCCTTACACTTGAGGCGAGCGAACAAGTTTTTAGCGCCGTTACCGGGGAAAAGGTTAAACGGTTGTAATTGTTCTAATAGCTATAGAGTAGTTGTAGTTAGGTAGGATTTTCAGTTTTTATAGAAGTGGATTTTCTGATTTTTTTTTTAGATAACTAACACTTTTTTGTTTGATTTTGTAGGACATTGTTGCTGACATAGATCTCACTCTATTGGGTAACATCTCCCCATCTCCCTTCTTTTTTTTTCTTTTTTTCTAGATTAGGGTAGTTTTCAATTTCTTAAAATTTCATCATGTATGATTGGACGAATGGTGCATATAAGCATCTTTTGGAGGATGAGACGTCGGATTGGGGGACCCAAACTCATTGTGATCGGGATCCCTCCAAGCACGAGTATTTTTCTGAGATTCAAAGAACCTCCACTACCACCCCACGTAAAACGATGCGTGATTACATTAATGAAAACAATACACATATTGAGACACAACGTAAGACGATGGGGGAATACCGGAACGAAGCAAAATTGAATAATCATCCGGGAAAAACATTACGTGATTACCGGATTGAAAATAACATGAGTGTTTCACCGGTTATGGTAGGAGGTGTGCAACAACAAAAGGAACGGGTGAATAGTGGCCAACTGGTTAAGACAATGCGTGATCACTTGTATGGATATGCCTATCAACCATCATATAACTCTTCATCCTACAATGCGTACGGTCTTAATTGGGGAAACCACCATTCACCTTGTTCAAGGGAAGAACCAACCATGGTTATTAACAATCACCCTAAAACGTCTTCCTCTTATGATGACAAGTATACACAAATACTTGAGGAAATATGGAATGAGTATGTAGATGAACAATTAGATCAAGCCTACTCACCATCTTGTGAAGACGTTGAGCCCGAAATTGGGGGCATTGAATCAATCCCCTCTAATGAGGAGGATGGGGCTACCCAAGTCCCACCTTCTTCGGATTTAATGAATAGACTTTTAGAGGAGATTGATCTCGATGATCCCAATATCATCATTAATTATGGTGAGTCCATTATCTCTTTTGGATGCTTTGAACTTTATGATGCCGAGATTTCAATAACGGTTGACAAACCCGAGGAATCCATAAAATTTGAAAGCGGTAGTAGGGCTGCCTACAATGAGGGTTTGGTGAATGCTTATGAACCTTTGGTTTCTTTTTCCAAGGGGCATAATGATTATGAGTCTCTAGAGGATATGCATGTTAGAGAGATGACTGAAGTTGATTTTTTTGAGTCCTTCCACCAACAACACATGCCAAATTCTATTGTGGTAGACCTCCCTTTGATTGAAAATTCTTTTCCTTTGGATGATGAGGTGGCACAATCTGAAATTTTAAAAGATCAACCAATGTTAGATGACGTGCCTACCACTAAATCTGAAAATTTTTCCTTGGAAGATCTCCTCTCTATAGAGGAGGAATTCCTTACCATTGAAACAGAATTTCTTCAATCATTAAGGGAGGACGAGGACCTTTCATCTGACTATCTCGATTTCTTAGAGGAATGCTTGGCCCACTCTTATGATCTTGTTGATGAGATGATTGAGTTGGATATTTTGTTAGACACGGTGTCGGTGCCTGAAGAACACCATTCCACTGATTTACACTCTTTACCATTGTTTGTGGAAGCACTGTTCAATTCTGAATTTGGGGAGGAGACAACTTTAACCAATGAAAACTTGATGAATGTCTCTCCACCATCATGGGTCCTTCAGCCCATTGAAAATTCTGATTGGGAGGATCCATTTTTAATCGATCATAACCCATATCAGAATTTGAGGAGATATCTTTTTGCTGCTCTTATCTCCTCCTTTTATGCATGTGGTGCACAATACGATTGGTCTTCAATGATAAGAAGCACCCATGTCTACTGTCGAGCAGGACTTTGGATGGTCCTCATGAGAAATTTATTGAAATTCATGAAAATCCTTCTCAAATTTGATCATGTAGTCGATCGGACTAAACAAAGGTAAGTAGGTAGGTTAGGATCTATTTTTCTGCAATTAGGATTGAATAAGTCTCATCGAGACAATAGAAGATGCTAGAATTGATCAACTTGCTACCTCAGGTATTCTCGTTCTCATTCTCCTTTGTTTTATTTCATTGCTCTCATGTCATGCTTATTGCCTATCTTGTTACATTGAGGACAATGTAAGATTTTGGTTGGGGGGTGAGATGAGATTCCTCATCTAGCTTTTACAACATTTTGAGCATCATATGTAGAAAATTTTTGATTTTTCTAAAATTCAAAACTCTTTTGGAAAACTTTGTTCTATGCATTCGAGATGATACGAGTATAAGAAGAGGAGATACAAAGTGAGTGATGTTGCAAGCTTTGAACTTCTCTTAATATAATGATTTTATATGTGAATTCCTCTATTTATGTGATTGATAGAAAATTTGAACACTTTTACACCTAGTTCACATTACACAATTTTCATGGGTTGATAGGATTATGTGATTTGTGGATTATCTAGACTTTGATATAAGTTGTTGAGAAACCAAGCCGGGGTAATTTGTCCATCCTTGTCCATGGGAAAATAACGAAAGATATGGATTTCTAAAAATCCTATCTAATTTAAAAGAAAAAGGAAAATGAAGGATGAAATTGGGAATGATGGAAAAATGGTGGAAAATTTCAAAAAGGGCTACCTATTACCAACCGGGGGATGGTCTACCCGTAACCAAAGCCGGAAATGGGACGTAGTGTGAAAGCCGTCGGAAGGACGGTAAGGAAAATTACTGTCATAGGCTTGTTGTTGATCTGTACACCTTGAGATCCATAGTGTAGTTGATCTATGAAGAAGATAATCCCGGAAACTCATGAGATGAACATTCACTAAGCACACTAGGTTGAATTTGTTCAAGTTCTTCTATTTATCAATCAATCAGTGGGAATTTCATACGAACACTTATTATGTTTTGAGAGCTTAAGGTTTTAACTTCTATCACCTAATTTTTTTTATTCTTACACTTGTATGTCTTGGAATGGATAGAAGCATAGTTTCTAAAGGAGTGTTAGTTTTGGAGAATTGAACTTGTTTCACGCATGTTTTGCTCGAGACTAGCAAAATGCTGGTTGGGGGGTGTGTTGAGCCTCCAATTTATACATTTGCCGACTCATTACATCGCAATATATGCATGGTTTTCATGTTTAAAGACTAATTTAATACATGTTTTTGTGATTACAGGAATGAGAGGAAGATTTCACCAATTCATGATTAAAAGAGTCACTTTGTATGTATTGAAGATCAATAGAACAAGTGCCAAAAGGTGGAGGAAAGAAGCAAGAAAGAAAGAGAAGAGATAAAGAAGAAAATCTGATTTTTTTGCCTTAGACCTGTCGAAAGCCAAACAGGCCGACAGACAGGTCTACAATGTAATTTTTAGACTATTTTTTTCTTCTTAGACCGGTCCCCAGACAGGTCGAAGGTGCTCAAGAAACTCCGATTTTCAACGCCAAGTTTCCAAATTGGAAGAGGACTCCATGGATTCTCGAACTTTCCCAGTTGGTGCGGGATTTCTCTTATAAAAGGCCACCTCCACTCTCTTCCTAACTCATCTAGCAACGTGGGGAGCAAAGAGATCAAGACCTAGGAGGCTTCCTAGCCTCCTACAACTAGTTTTCTTCTTCTAGTTCTAGTTTTTAGTTTGTAATGTTTTCTTCTAGTTAACCTCTTAGCTAGAGCTAAGAGGTGAAGTTTGTAATTTGTTTCAATGCTTTAATTCGTTCTTCAAGTACCCTTTACTTTAATTTTGGATTTTTAAGTTCTAGTTTGAATAAAGTTTGGTTTTTTAGAAGTTTTATGAGAGTTTGTGTGCTCCGGACATGAGTTCTTTGCAATTCTCTGAGATTACCATGATTGGGTTGTTTGAATTCGAATTGTAGTAACCCTTGAGCATGCCATAGTCCATAGGCATGGCTGTTACTCCGAAGGCTATAAGTTCAAGTTCTATGTACTTCATTAGAACTAGAAATCTGATTTTCAGATTTAAGTGGGATTGTTGTGCTTGAATGTTATATCTTCCAATTAGATGAGAGATAGGACTTTGATTCTAATTGTGTTGTGCTTGGACGAATGGATTGGCATTGGACTACTACAAGTGGATCCTTGATGCTCTAGTTCTTCTTATTTTCAGATTTTTCTATTTCATGTGAAAAACTACTTTCTTAAACTTCTTAGATTCTAGTTATTAGAGTACTTGGAATTGTTTACCTCTTTCCCTGTGGATCGACCTCGGTCTTACCGAGATTTATTACTACATCGCAGCCTTACACTTAAGGCGAGCAAACCGCCATTACCTTCCTCTTCATCTGGGTCAAAATGATTATCTTTTTATATATTTTGTTTGTAATGAATGCTTATGAGTACTTTTCTAGTAGACTCAGTATGCTAGACTCTCGTTCAGTATGCTACTATATGTTTGGCTTCATTATATTTGTATTTCTTCCTTTGTGAACTTCTGATAAGGGGGAGAAATGTTATGCTATGAATGTGTTGTGCAAAATTTTCCTTTTCTAAGCATATGTGTAGGGGTAGTAGCATACTTCTAGGGGGACATTATGCCAATCAGCAAAAAAAAGACCGATCAAGTCCGTCGCAAATCGTAATTAGCGACGGACATTGACCGTCGTTTGATCCGTCGCTGTTTACTGAGTGGCAATTCTTAAACGACGAATGAGATCCTGCGACGGATATAGTCCCGGAATAACCGACGAATTATACCTGTCGCAAAACTCGAAAGACCGGCCATTTAGCCAGGTATTTTGATCGTCGTTCAAAAATAATGCGACGGTTTTAGTCCGTCGCTAATTTTCTGCAAATACAAAAAAAAGAAAAAAAACTGCTGATTTTTGTTGTTTGTTGAATCTGTTACAGTACCTGATAAACATCTAAATTCAATATATATATATATATCGTATAAATATAAGGTCACCAGAAGGTGGGGTCCACCCATATCATTTATTAGTCCAACAGAAGTATCTTGTTCCTTTCAACTGAGCATCCTATGATACTTCCTTTTGAAAATTAATGAAATAAAAAAAAAAATCACTCACAGGATCATGCTGTTTTTGTAGGTAAAGCTTGAAGATAACAACCTTATACCATGGCCCGGTCCACGTTGCACCCAACTGATTTTAATGTTCTTATCACCATTACCAATAGCAATGCAATCGTCTACATGTCATAAGATAGAAATATATGAGATAAAATGAGCAATTCATGTACGGGTGGCAATGGGTCTAGTCAACCCATCGTTCAATTGGCACGACTGGATTTTGAGGTAGGTTCCGGCCAAGCTAAATGGGAAGTAGGTCGGGTGGTGATCCATTCAAGTAAATTGGTCAAGCTTGGTCGAACCATAGTTAAAGAACTCAATGACTCGGATCAACTTGTTCTTAGTCTGAGTCCAGTTTGACTCTGGGGGTGACTCATGGTTTTGAACCATTCAGGTCCATGACTCAAAGAGTCAAATTCAACTCGTCTAAGTCTTAAAACCATGGATGAACCCTAATGGAACCCTCCCATGTTCTCTTTCAATGGATTGGGTAAGACCCAACCCGTCCCAAAACTCGAAACAAAATAAAGAAGAAAAGTATAGATTATTTATTTTTGTATGCATCATTGACTAGTATCGAAAAATCATGGATGTAGAAATGTAGAATACTCGTTCCTATGGTGGATTGCGAAAAATTGACAAATTGGGAGTGTACAATGTCTATACCATCAGTGTTTGGGCTATCTCCTAAAAAGTTGAATATATTGCAGTACGTGATAGACATCCAAATTAAAAAAAACAAATCAACATCGCATAAATATAAGGTTACCAGAAGGTGGGTTCCACCCATATCACCCATAACATGTTACAAATACATCCGTTGATCAAGTGGGCCACATGTGCACCAAGAAATAAAATGACTGGGTCAAGTTGGGCTAAAATGAACAACATTCCACGTTGAACAGGTAAAATGTCTATTGATTTATACACATACAAGTAAATAGAGTTTAATAGCATACTTAATCATCTTTGATACATACATATAGACCATAAACATGAGAAATGATCATACAACGACCCCTGTAATTGAACTTCTACATAAATCCCCACCCTTCATGCCATTGCATCATGCTTGTAAGGCATCTGAGCTGCACAAAATATGGGTCGCATGATGATCATTTCATGCCATCAAAATTTGGTCAATCGACTTACTATGTGAGCAACACACTTGCATTGAGTTTCACCATTAGCTTTCGATTGATTGCAACGATGTGGCTTGCCCATTGAGCGGATCAACCTAATTCACGCCAGTTGATCTTCATGAGTGGGCCACTTTTTACCTATGGGGATGTTTATGTGAAAGTTAATGTGATCATTTCTCTTTGAATTGGGTACCCATATTTGTTTAGCTGGTGCAGTCTTTCTTTGAATTGGGTACCCAAATTGTTCGAATTCCTACTTGATTTTATGTTGCAGTCAGTTGAACCTAGACAGTGCATGTTAAGTTATTGAAAGAGACAAATGGAATATAGAAAATGTTAATTCATTGGAGAAAAATTCCTCTGCATGAAGACAAAATTTTTAAGTTTTTCTTCTCTGGATCTCTTCCTGAAGTCGTTTTGTTGTTCATCACTTTTTTGTTTTTACCTCAAGAGTTGGGATTGTGCTTCTTGCTTTCTCTTTAACTTTGAGACATGCAAATACTTTTTTTGTTTTTAACTCAAGAGTTGGGATTGTGCTTCTTGCTTTCTCTTTAACTCTGAGACATGCAAATACAAAAGGTGTTAGAAGTAGATAGGATGGTAAAAAGGCATAACAATTGTTGACTAACCTATGATTCAAGAAAGTTCAACTTCTGAATATAATCATCCCTTAGCTTTTGAGTGTCATCATCAGAAGTAGTTGAAATAGTGGCAAGATTGCAACGCAGACCCTCAATCTCTTTTTGTCATAAAGGAATATAGATAATAAAGCATGCATGATTCTATATTGGAAGCACAAAAAAAAAGCAGTGAAAATAGGAAAGTTACTAGTAAAATTAACTTTCTTTTCCTACTCCAACTCAAGCAAAACTTTCTTTTCCATCTTGGCTGACTTGTTCGACAACTTAGGATCCAACGTGTATTTCCAACCAATGGACCCCACATGATGGGTTCCAAAGACCGTCCATGCAGTGGACCTGACGCTCGATAGTCCACGGACAATAGTTCTAGTTGAATGCTCACCATTAATAATCAGTGATAAAGATTATAGTTCTGCAAAAAAAAAAAAAAAAAACACAAATAAATAAATTAGAACCCAAAACTCAAAATTCTCCAAAAAAGAAAAACCCAAAATGCCAAATTCAATCCTCCAAAAAATAAAACTCAATGACCAATAATGCAAGGATAATCAATCTTATTTTTTGCAGCCCATTTCCCATACACAAGTCCCTCCAAATATCATGAGCCTATTTTCATACACAAGTCCCTCCAGATATCATGATCCTATTTTCATACACGTCCCTCCATTTCTGTGGGTGCTAATGTCCTCCATTTCCCAAAAAGCCTTGTCGTGGTGGTGGGCCTTAATCTCATGCAAGACTTGCAATTGACTGACGCTGATGGGCTTAAACAAGCCAGCCAAGACGTGATGATTATCTACCTTAAGCAAGCGATAATCGGATTCTAGTTGTTACCAAGTAATGACCATTACTAGAGTGTTATGGAGGAGATGGAGAACTTTGCGAGTTCAAAGTGCTAATAGACTTAATTACCTAAGCTATAGGCATACATAATAAAAGCTTTGACATATGGCATAGTTGCACCATTAACGAGGCCAATTGTTAGCCCATTTGTGGATGGAATGTGATCTAAAAATTAGACAAACCAGATGATCCTAGCCATCGGATTTTGATCTTAGGAGTTTTCCTTGGGGTTTTTTTTTTTTTTTTACTTGTAACCATCCATTTAAGAATCATCAATTGGGTGCTTAGGATTACTTGATGAGTGTGATTTTTGAAATATTCTCCATGAAAAATGTGCCCACAACTTTCATGGTCTGAATAGAGATGGGTCACACCACCTTACCACTTTCAAAATGTTAGTAAATTGTCATAGAGGTCCCAATTTAAGGGTATTTCACCATTTTCATGTCTTATGGCAACTCTTCCACCAAACACATGGAAATTTTTTGTGTCAATCCAAACTGTTCAAATCATTGATCCAATTATAATTGGAGCCTAGAAAAAAGAAAGAAAGAAAGAAAGATGATGGTAATAATTGGGTCAGTCATTGTCTTTAAAGTCTTCCATTTAAGTATCCAACCATAGACATTCTTCAGTTGATTTTTTTCTTATATTATGCAAAGATGGATAAATCTTGCTGCTGCAATGCATTTGATTTCATGTTCTTGAGAAATATTAAATGTAGAAAATAAGAGTATATGCGCAAAAAACATGGGGGTAAGTCAATTTCTAGGTACAATTTTCTTGTTCAACACTTGGAACAATTTTCTTGTTCATTATTGTATTTCTTCATTAACGGGTCATTTGGATGCTTGAAAATGGTTTAAGTGGTAAATGATTTACCCTCTCCTTTTCGGCTGTAAACTGTAAATGATTCACAAGTTAATGATTGCCTTTGTTTCGATAGCCCGAAAATTGTTTAAGTCCTGTAAATGAAGAGCCAATATTTCCATTTATTAAGTGGTAAATGGAGAAATTGTAAATAAAATCACAAAGCAATAAATCATTTATAGTTAGCTCCATTTACAGACATACAAAATGATCTTTTACTTCTGAAAATGGGCTTCCATGGATTTCTTTTCCAAACTCACTCTTCCATGACTTTATATAATTTGGGAGCTTTCATGTCTAAAGGATTGTATCAACCATCAGGAAATGAAATGGATTGGTGGTGGGACCCTAACATACTGCCAAGATGTGGTTAGATAAAGACTCGGTTTCTGGGGATATCATTCTTCTTCCAGCCCCCCTGTTTGAGATAAATTCTGCAAACACATGGTTCAAAATTGAGCAAGAATATCCGGGTAAAATTATCATGTAGATGAAAGGGCAATCTGAACTGGCCTAGTGCAACTATTAGCATGTAAATTATCATGTAAAGGAAAGAATAATGCAAATATGTGCAAGAATGAGACATCATTTTCTGTATGACATGTATGAATATTTGATATGCATTATGAACAGCATAGTCATGAAAGAAAAACCTGAGCTAACCTTTTCTTCCATCATCATCATCATCTAAGCCTTATCCAAACATATTGGGGCCAGCTACAAGAATCTAGGCTTATCAGTGATCAGAATCATTAATATGGTGGGCCACCACATATATAGGTAATAGCAAAAAAATAGCAATGATTACTGAATGTACACTCCTTACCACCTGGCCATTCTTAGTTTCAGGAAAAAAAAGAAAAAAAATCATTAGAGTAGAATGAAGATAATGGAGATCTGGACCATCTAACACAAAAAACCTATGGTGGTCATCCCATTGATTGGGTGATTCAAATCCTAAAGACAACAAAAAAATGTATGGTTGAACCACAATTGAGTATTAAAATGGTTTTATTATGAAAAAGGACATAATTATAGATTGAATAGATACAAGTTTGAAACTTTACCTATACAATTATATCCATAATAGTTGGTAGCAGCAGGATAGTGTGGGCCTTTGCTTGATTCTCTTTACCTTTTTCACACCAACATTAGCCCTTGCTTTCCAATGTAGTCTAGTGCAACCTAAAGACAGAAGTGCATATGCAAGGCCCATGTTAGTTAAGATACTTTACCATCGCCAATAACGTTAATCGCAACAATTAGTAAATCCCAACATGATGCATTGCAAAATTATCTAAACAATGGTTAGAACATTGCTTTGTACTGGGCAATCTCAGAGTTGTATAGATCTCCATGTTCTTCTCTCTCTCTCTCTCTCTCTCTCTCTCTCTCTCATCATCTCAATTATCTATAGCGGGGGGAGCCTTGGACATTTTTTTCCCTCACAATTTGTGCTTGGATGCATCCGGAGCTTCAATTATTAGGGTACAGGAAAGGAATTTAATCTTTAACTTGGGGCAACTCATCATTTATAAAATGTAGTCCTTTGGCAAGTAGGGCTATCAACAAGCTGGGCTTGGGCTGTCTTCAGCTTGGATTTTGAACTCTTTGGGGCAGGCCTGTTGAGCAGGTCTGTCTTTTGCCAATGGTATTACATCATTACAAAAATAAAAATAAAAAATTAGATAAAAACATTTGACATGATTTTTAAGAGGAACAACCAAACATTCTCAATAGTTGAAACAAGAAGTAACCAATCACAAACCATCATGATTCAAAACACACCTATTGCAAAATCGAAAGTAGTTGGAAAACAAAAGATTACCTTCTAGCATAAATATCCAGTAACGAATCAGTCATCAATACTAACTTGTCCTGCAAATGCAAGCTATCTCATCAAACACATGCTGTGCACATAAACATTTCATTAAACACATGTTGTGTATACTTGAACATTCACAACAAACAATTAAAGGCAAGACTATTCTATACATGGCATACATTTATAAATTGAAAATTGTTAAACAATGACATTTCATTAAACACATATTGTGCACACTTAAACATTCACAACAAACAATTAAACAAGTCTCATATCTCTAAAAGGAGCAAGATCTGCTCTCTTGAATCCCACCTATTATAGCAAAAAAGCGGTGGTCGAAGATATCAAAGACTCAAGACCCGCGAACGCCTTTTTTATGGTGTTTAACCTGCGAGCTCTTATGGTCGAGGCTCGCATATCGTAAAAGTACGGTATACACTCCCGAACATACAAGCTGGCTTGGTCACTGGTCATCGGATGAAGGTATTTTCATAATTCGTCTGTCCTTACTCCTTGGTTACAAAACAAAGGTCCCGCATGCGAGCAGCTCGGCTCGTGGTCGTTGAAAGGGATCATATATCTACATGCGAGCAGCCCACTTTAAGGATGTTAAGCGATGTTACCTTCGAAGAGAATAATTGCTACCTTTCAGCATCAGTCTGTACAGATCAACTTTGGTTCGTCCTTATCCATAACTCTGAGCATCTCCATCAAGAGACATAAACAGTTAGACGTCCAAGGTTGTTAGGTCATTCCCTTATCTAAGGATTAACAAGATAAGCATCTTATCCCCTAAAATCAGTAGTGATCCTAATGGCGTGCGTCATAGATTGAATCACCTGGATCTATATAAAAGGATGGCCCCATAGATGATAAAGGTACACAATCTCTAAGCTCATATCCCGCTTTTCACTTTACAACCATGTCCCATCTGACTTAAGGTTCGGAGGGCCAACGGCTGGACGTCGGCCACCCTTAGTTCTCTCTTTTATTCTTTCAGGTTTGGAGGGAAGTTGGCTTAAAGGAAGGTGAACATCTGGAGGATCCTATTACCAAATCCGACGTAAAAAGATTAACATCGTCTGTGGGAACGCTTTCAGAATAAACCATTCTCATCGCTGATCGTTATCTCCCACTATGCCTCTTAAAAAGACGGTTCATCCTTCCACTTCAAAACAGACATTACCTCCGCCTTACATCCCTGAACCAGCGTCTAATCCCCTCAGGCTGCCTCGACAAGGGTTCTCCCGGTAGAATCCAACTTGCCATCGCAAAATCCATTTCATGATATATCCGGCAATCAAGACGACATTATGCGTTTTTTCGGAAACACACTTCTTACTCTCAGAGCTGGGCTTCAAACCTTATCTAATCGGTTTGATCAATACTTTCTGGAACCACAACAACAACCTCCAGAAGGGCCGCCGGTGCGACCTATACCAGTAGCTTCCAGACATTCTGCAGGCGAGCCACAAACCCAACCAAATCCTCCTTCAAATCGAATGCCACTCGGCAATCAAGTCCCGATACTTCCTCCACATTCTATACACTCCAGTACCTCCCGGCAACAACAATCTCAGGGGTCTATCGTCGAAACTTCAAGCTACACCTTACCATAGGAAAGAGATCTTAAGAAAATTGAGGATCGCTTCGACGATATGGAACAACGATATCGGTCTAACCTCCCACCTATTGCTCTTGCATCAATCCACTGATCCTGAAAAAAGAGACAAGAGAAAGTTTTGCTATTTCCACAAAGACATGGGCACAACACCCAAGATTGTATATCATTAAAAGATCACATTGAAGCCCTTATTCGAAAGGGTCATCTCCGAGATTACCTGGCGCGACAAGTCGGTCGCCTAAGAGAGCGGAAGCCTTGTTACAAAGGCAAGAGTCACCTCAGCATCACCCTTCGCAAGAAGATGCTGAATCCACTGGTGAGGTCCGAACCATTGCTGGAGGTCCATCTTGTGGAAGAGATTCTCAAGCGTCAAGGAAAGCATATGCTCGCAAGGCAACTCAGAAGCCCCAGCATATTTATTGGCTGAAAAAATCATCTGATATGACAAATCCTAGCCATCATCTAATCTCTTTCTCTCAAAGATGCAGAAGGGATTCATTTCCCTCACGAGGACTCTATTGTGGTCGCATCATAGGTATCAAATTATTTAACTCATCGTATTATGTTGGATACAGGTAGCTCCGCTGATGTTCTCTACCTAGAAGCTTTCAATAAAATGACACTCGCCAAAAGTCTGCTCAAACTAGTCTCCACTCCCCTCGTTGGCTTCGGAGGCGAAGTTGTAACACCAGAAGGAAGCATTGACCTTCCGGTCACCTTCGGAGAAAGTCCAGCCAAAACTACGGTCTTCGTTAATTTCCTTGTGGTTGATCGGAGATCAGCATACAACGCTATTTTGGGCCGACCTTCTCTCAATAAGATAGGAGCAGCTTTACATCCCTTGTACCTATGCATCAAATTCCCTACTCTAAGTGGAGTCGGGGTTGTATGAGGAAGTAAAAAAGAAGCTCGAGCATGTTACGAAATTGCCGTGCAAGATCGGAAAAAAGTCCAAGTAGCTCCTGTTATGACGATTACAGGGGACGCATCAGATCTCCCGATAGCTACAACGTTGGACCCAAGAGAAAACGCTCTTCAATCAGGTACCCCAGGGGAAGAGACAGTCGCAGTCCACTTATCTATAGAAAATTCGTCCAAAAAGGTTTACATTGGATCTTCTTTGAGCGATGTCTTTCGTGAAAATCTGACTCATTTTCTCACCGAATATCAAGATGTATTTGCTTGGTTTCATAGTAACATGCCAGGTATCGACCCCAACGTCATAGTTCATTGTCTGAAAGTTGAGCCAAAGCACAAACCTGTCCATTAGTGTCGACGAGCGTTCACCGCAGAAAGGCAAATGGTGATTAAAACTGAGGTCGGAAAGTTGTTGACCGTCAATTTCATTGAGGAAGTTGACTACCCAGAATGAGTCGCGAACGTGGTCCTCATTCGAAAAGCTAATGGTAAGTGGAGAATGTGCGTAGACTACTCTGATATGAACAAAGCATACCCCAAGGATAGTTTCTTGACTCCGCCCATCGACCAATTAGTTGATTTAACAGCACGGCACGCCCTGCTCAGTTTTATGGACGCCTACTCTGGTTATAACCAAATTATGATGCACCTGTCCGATAGTCAACACACTGCCTTTATCACTTACCGCGACTTGTATTGTTATAAGGTAATGCCTTTTGGTCTCAAGAATGCAGGAGCCACCTATCAACTCCTGGTCAATAAAATATTCGCCGCACAAATCGGCAGGAACATGGAAGTTTATATCGACGACATGCTCGTGAAAAGCGTCATAGCAAACGACCACCTCGCAGATCTCCGAGAAGCCTTCGACTTGATGAGGAAGTATCAGATGAAGTTAAATCCAGAAAAATGTGCTTTCGGGGTTTTCGCTTGGAAATTTCTTAGGTTTATGGTTGGCCAACGAGGAATCAAGGCGAATCCTGAGAAAATAAAAGCCTTGATCGAAATGAAGTCTCTGTCCACTCTTAAAGATGTCCAACGATTGGCTGGTCATATTGCATCATTGAACAGGTTTATTTCGCGTGCCTCTGATAAGTGCCTTCCTTTTTCAAGCTTCTTCGAGCTACCGCAAAAACCGACTGGGTGTGGACTCCGCAATGCGAAGAAGCATTTCAACAACTGGAGCAATATATGAGCACGCCTCCCATTTTATCAAAACCTGTTTTACACGATCAGCTCCTTCTTTATTTATTTGTGTCTTCTACGGCCGTTGTTCGCTTCCCCAAGTGTAGGGTTGCGATGTAGTAATAATCTCGGTAAGACCGAGGTCGATCCACAGGGACTTATGTAGGAATCCACAAAACACTTCCAATAATTCTACTAAAGAGCCAACAAACAGATTTGATGTAAATAGTAATGTTGAATTAAACTAAAGGTAATCAATTAATAAAAAGGCACTAGGGGTTCAAGGATCCACTTGTAGCAATCCTTGATGCTCAATTCACTGTGGTTTCTCACTTTCTCAACTAGAATCGAAATTAAGTTCTATCTAGTCGGATGATAGAGCGGTTAAAACAATCAACCTGACATATGCATGATCCATGTATATGATTCACTCAATGTAAGCTAGGATGAGCATACTCAATTGCATAGGTCAGTCCCAATTCCAATAGGCTAAGATCACAATCATAACCATCATTAAATCCTGTCACAAGACAACACTAGATCATGATTTGAACTTCATTCAAATCATATACACAGTCTCACATACTTCAGAATTTCCAGAAAAGTAGACTTTTGGTAAGAAGTTCCCACATGAAGATCATAAATCTAGAGCGTATTCCAATTTCTCAGATCATACAGGTCTAGACTAGTTCATAACAATTAAGAACTCAAGCAATTCTTCCAAACATCCATGAGTTATCATAAGACTAAGAAAAACTACTTAGTACTTGAATTAAACTTCAAACCATTGTTCTTCAATAAAAAATCCAACTTAAACCAAATCAAACGAATTGAAACATCTTAGATTCACTACAAGCTTCACCTCTTAGCCCTAGCTAAGAGGTTTAGCCGTTTATGATCCAAGGAAACATGAAAATAACTAAACAAAGCATAAAACTAGAAAGCAAACTAGGAGGAGTTGTAGAACTCCGAAATCAACTTCCGTCGTCTCCCGCCATGCGCAATCCCTTCTAAGATGCCCTAGGAAGATCCCCTAGGTGTCCTTTTATAGTGGGGAAGCTCGGTTGCTTCGGAAACATCTTGAATTTGCGTAAGGTTACGCAGTGCGCAGAGAAAATCAGAGCCCGAATAGGAAACTTGCTGTTTGAAAGCATGGTCGACCGGTCTAGACCAGTCGGACTGGGCTGGCCGACCAGTCACGACCGGTCTTGCCTGTTCAGAAACAGTCCAACGTTTTTTTTTTGGCAGAGGGCATGCTCTGGCCGACCGGTCTAGACCGGTTGGCCTTGTTGCATCCAGCGTCCAGCGAGTTAGGGGGAGATGGCCGACCAGTCTTGACCGGTCGTGGCCCTCCTGGCCGACCGGTCACGACCGGTCTTGACCCTTTTCTTCTTCATTTCCTTCTTCTTTTCTTCTCTCTCTGCTTCCTTCTTTCTTCGGCCCACCTTGGGTCTTCATCCAAGGCACTTAAAGAGATCCTTTTAGTCTTCAATTAGGCGGAGTCCCTCTCATTCCTACAATCATAAAATCATGCATTAGATTAGTCTTTAAATCATGAAAACCTTGCATAATGAGTGATGAATTGGGGTTAGAATATTGATAATTAAGAGCTCAACACACCCCCCAACCAGCATTTTGCTAGTCCCGAGCAAAACATGCGTGAAACAAGTTTCATTCTCCAAACCCAAATCACCTTTAGAAACCATTCTTCTATACATCCCAAGACACACAAGTGTAAGATTCAGAAAAATTAGGTGGTAGAGGTTGAAACCGTAAACTCTCAAAACATAATAAGTGTCCATATGAAATTCCCGCTGATTGTTTGATAAATAGAAGAACTCGAACAAATTCAACCTAATGTGCATTGTGAAAGTTCATCTCATGAGTTTCCAGGATTATCTTCTTCCTAGATCAACTAGACTATAGATCTCAAGGTATATAGAGCAACAACAAGCCAAAGACGGGAATTTGTCTTACTATCCTTCTGACGGCTTTCACACTACATCCCATTTCCGGCTTTGGTTATGGGTAGACCATCCCCCAGTTGGTAATAGGTAGCCCTAATCGGAATTTTCCACCATTTTTCCATCATTCCCAATTTCATCCTTCCTTTTCCTTTTTCTTTTAAATTAAATAGGATTTTTAGAAATCCATATCTTTCGTTGTTTTCCCATGGACAAGAATGGACAAAGTACCCCAGTTTGATTTCTCAACACCTTAAAGCAAAGTCTAGCTAATCCAGAAATCACAGTCTTTTCAACCCATGAAAATCGTGTAATGTGAACTAGGTGTAAGAGTGTTCAAATTTTCTATCAATCACATAAATAGGGGAATTCACATATAAAACCATTATGCTAAGAGAAGTTCAAAACTTACAACATCATACACTTCGTATCTCCTCCTCTTATGCTCGTATCATCTCGAATGCATAACAGTAAAGTTTTCTATAAGAGTTTTGAAATTTTAGAAAATTCGAAAAAAAATCCTACATAATTGCTCGAGATGTTACAAAACACTAGATTCATCCTAATGATCCTACACCCCCAACCAAATCTTGCATTGTCCTCAATGTAAAAGATGTTCAATGAGAAAAACATGAGAGCAATTCTAAAAATAAAAGGTAGTGAGGAATGATAGTACCTGAAGAATGAAAAGTGGAATTCTACCTCCTTCTAACAAACCTATGAAAAAGTAAACAAAAGCAACAAAATCCTAATCCTAACTACTCTATACCTCCATCAGACTAGGAGATCAATCATCCTGATACACAGGATCAGTCAAAGGTATGGACATAGCTTCTGAAGGAAACTTCTCAAAGAACGGCTTTAATCGCTGACCATTCGCCTTAAAGATGTTGTCGTTCCTTAGATTTAACAACTCAACGGTCCCATATGGGTAGACAGTTTGCACAATGTAGGGACTGGTCCATCGAGATCTCAATTTCCCCGAAAATAAATGTAGGCGAGAATTATACAGAAGGACTTTTTTATTAATCATGAATGTCTTACGAAGAATGTTCTTATCATGGAACACCTTCGTCTTGTCCTTGTAAATTCTTGCATTTTCATAAGCTTCGTTCCGGAGTTCCGCAAGTTCATTCAATTGTAGTTTGTGCAACGAGCTCGCCTTGTCAAAATCAAAATTCATCTTCTTTATTGCCCAATACGCCCTATGTACCAACTCCACAGGCAAGTGACAAGCCTTCCCATAGACAAGTTTATAGGGAGACATTCCAATAGGGGTCTTAAAAGCGGTACGGTAAGCCCAAAGCGCATTGGTAAGTCGAAGCTACAAATCCTTGCGATCGGGGTTCACCATTTTCTCCAAAGTATGTTTAATCTCCCTGTTGGACATCTCAGCTCGTCCACTTGTTTGTGGGTGATAGGGGGTGAAGCACTTTGGGCATATCATACTACGTACCGCACAGCAACGCGGGCTACTCCCTATTCACTAGTATACGGCACGGAGGCCATCATCCCAATGGAAGTTCAGGTCGAGTCCCTGCGAGTAGCACTTCGAAACTCTTTGACAGATGAACGTAATGCTGAGCTCAGGATGGTCGAGCTCGATGCCTTGGACGAGAAGAGGCTCGCGGCACAACAACGGCTAGAGATGTACCAGAAGCATATCTCAACAGCGTATAACAAGCGAGTCAGGGGTAGATCCTTCAAGAAGGGTGACTTGGTACTCATAATGAAGCGACCGACAGCCGCGCACACTACAAAGAGCAAGTTCGACCCTAAGTGGGACCCGATATGCATCATAGAAGAAGTCTACTCCAACGGGGTGTTGAACCTCCAATTTATACATTACATTGCCCATTACACGACAAGGTTTGCATGATTTTCATGGTTTAAAGGTCCACCTAACACATGTTTTGTGATTATAGGGATGAGAGCGGACTTCATTCAATTACAAGCCAAAAGAACGCTTCTAGAGCTTTTGGATGAAGATGAAAGAAGACCAAAGAAAGGAGAAAGCAAAGAGAAGAGAGAGAAGAAGAAAAAGGAGAAAAAGAAGAGAAGAAGAATCAAATGGAAGACAGGCCGACCGGTCATGACCGGTCGGCCATGAAGGCTGATCATATTGATGAAGGGCCGACCAGTCATGACCGGTCGGCCATGCTCTCTGGACAAGGTGGAAACAAAGCCCGATCGATCATGACCGGTCGGGCATGCACGCTGGACTGTGGACAGGTCTGTCCGACCGGTCTTGACCGGTCGGCAGCACCCCCTGGAATGATTGAAAGGCTAGTCCGACCGGTCACTACCGATCGGCTCTGCGTATGGAAAGTCCTTTCTATATTAGGACTCCGAAAATTGCTGCGCAATGCGTAGTCTTTCGAAGAATCCAACGCAAGGGAGGTTGCTTGCTATAAAAGGACACCTAGGGGCTCTCCCTAAGGTATCAGAGAAGCTAAGGGACGTGGGTTTGGAGAGTGAAAGCGATTGTGGAGCGGCTGCAACTCTCCTAATCAGGTTTTTCTTAGTTTATGCTTTTATTTCAGAGTTTTTAGTTATAGCATGTCAATGCTCGGCTAAAACCTCTCAGCTAAGGCTGAGAGGTGAAGCTTGTAGCTAATTCTACGTTGATTTCAGTTTAATTCTAGTAATTTACATTCATTGGATTTTTGCATGGTTTAGTTCCAAAAAGTGGTAGTTTGAGATGTTTTATCTGAGTTTATGTGCTCCGGACATGAATTCCTTTTAATTCTCTGAGATTATCATGTTTGTTTATTTAAATTTGGATTATAGTAATCCTTGAGCAGGCCATAGTCCAGAGGAATGGCTGTTACTCCGCAGGCTATGGTTTCGAGTTTGTATTGATTGAATGGAATTAGAACTTGGAAGTTCAACTTAAATGTGATGGAATGTGTGTGAATGCTTTATTCTCCAACTAGATGAGAGATAGGACTTTAAATCTAGTTGTGTTCTCTACTTGGATTGACTGAATTGACATAGGATTGCTACAACTGGATCCTTGAAAGCCTTAGTACTTTATATCTCTGATTTTTCATTAAGTTTCTGTTTTTAGTAAACACTCAATCGAATCTGATTTCTTTCAAAAACTGAGTTGCTGGAGTGATTTGGGAGCTGTTACTATTTCCCTGTGGATCGACCTCGGTCTTACCGAGTTATATTACTACATCGCAGCCTTACACTTGAGGCGAGCGAACAAGTTTTTGGCGCCGTTGCCGGGGATTTAGACAACGGTTTTCGAATAGTTTCAGTGGCTGTAGAAGTAGCAGTAGATAGTTTTTCTGATTTTCTTAGAACTAACAAGTTTTTCTGTTTTGTAGGAATTTTTCTCTAGTTCAAGCGCATCAGGTGATACCTTTCTAACTTAGCTTCTGCAGAATTTTTTTTTTCAGATTAGTTTCAGATTTCAGTTTTCTAGGATAGGATTAGTTTCAGTTTCTGGTTGAGTGGTTTATGTCCCGTTGGGAACGTAATCACTCAAATCGTCTCCAATCTGAAGGTGGTTTAGTTGGACCATTGTCAGTCCATAGACGAGTCCGGAATTATCAAGAGCATTGTGAAAATTTGGGGAATATGGATCAAACACCTGCAAGGAATCCTCCCCGCCTACTCCAACTACAAACGCAAATCAGGAAGGAGTAGGAGAGAATGAGGTACAAAATGTTCCTCCAATGAGATCATTACGGGACTACTTACAACCTGCCCGTGTAATTACACCTTCTTGCATAGTTCTACCAGCAAACGGTGGAACCTTTGATATAAAACCGGGCGTAATTCAACTTCTACCTAAATTCCATAGGCTCAGACCGCCCATACTTACACTTGCAAGAATTTGAAGAAGTGTTGGCCACCTTGCATTACACCAATGTTTCCGATGATACTATCAGACTTAAACTCTTTCCCTTCACCTTGAAAGAAAGAGCCAAAGATTGGCTTCACTCTCTTAGACCACACTTGATTAGGACATGGGTTGAGATGAACCGGGAATTCTTGAAAAAGTTCTTCCCGGCTCATAAAACGAACACCCTTCGAAGAGCCATAATGAATTTTTCGGCTAAAGAGGGTGAATCCTTTTTCCAATGTTGGGAACGATTTAAGGAACTCCTGCTTGCTTGCCCACATCATGGCTATGAGAGTTGGCGAGTTATAAATTTTTTCAATGATGGATTAAGTTCCAATATGCGCCAATTTGTGGAAATGATGTGCAATGGCGAGTTTATGAGTAAAAAACCAGATGAGGCTTGGAGTTACTTGGACATGTTGGCTGAAAACGCCCAATCTTGGGATACCTCGGATAAACCCAAGAACCCCAAGCCCACTCAAGAGAAAGGAGGGATATATGTCCTTAAAGAGGAAGATGATGTGAATGCAAGGATAGCCAACCTCACAAGGAAGGTTGAGGCCATGGAACTTAGCAAAAGTGGAGTTCCCAAGTCCAAGGAAGCTATTGAAACCACATGTGGGATTTGCCTCACTAATTTACAAGCTACGCAAGATTGTCTCATAATTCCTGCATTTCAGGAAGTGCTACATGAGACAACAAATGCCACATATGGTTATCAACGGCCCTTCAATGGACTGGTAGGTAATACGTACAATGAGAGTTGGAAGAACCACCCAAATTTCAGTTGGAAGAATGCTCCTACGGGCAATCCTACCAACTCCCAAAGAGGGCCACCCATGCAAAATATGGCCCCACCTCAATTCTCATTGGACGATACCTTGAAAGCGTTTATGTAAGGGCAAGCGCAAATAAATGAATCAAATCAGCAAATGTTCCAAGAGCTGAAAGTCTCGGTTGATGAGATTAAGGGACGCTTGAATGCTAGGGAAGGGACCTTTCCGGCCTAACCTCAGCCCAATCTAAGGCAAGTACATGAAGTAAGCATCCCTAATCCTTCCAACCAAAACATGGAGCAAGCTAAATCCATTACCACCCTTAGAAGTGGTAAACAAATTGACAAAACTATTCCGGTGAAGGCCGATGAGCCTAATGATCCGGTAAATTCTGAGGATGAAAATGGATCTAACTTAGCCCCACAACAACCGGAACGCATTTACAAGCCCGTAGCACCATTCCCTTCGAGATTGGTTGCCCCAAAATCTCTCCCAAATTCTCAAGATATTCTAGAGATTTTCAGACAAGTCAAGATCAATATCCCTTTGCTTGATGCCATCAAACAAATTCCTTCTTATGTCAAGTTTCTAAAAGACCTATGCACAACAAAACGCAAATATAATGTGCAGCAAAAGGCCTTCTTAACTAAGCAAGTTAGTGCCATCCTCACTCAAAAGACCCCCCCAAAATTCAAAGATCCCGGTAGTCCCACCGTCTCATGTATCATTGGAGACTACCGGATTGAACGTGCCTTGTTAGACTTGGGGGCGAGTGTGAACTTGATCCCATACTCGGTATATGAGCAATTGGGTCTTGGTGAATTAAAACCCACCAAAACCACATTACAACTCGCTGATAGATCTATCCGTGTACCGAGGGGGATAGTTGAGGATGTTCTAGTCCAAGTTGACAAATTCTACTACCCGGTAGATTTTATAGTCTTGGACACACAACCGGTTTTGGATGCTAGCACCCAAATACCGGTAATATTAGGCCGCCCATTCCTTGCCACATCAAACGCAATCATCAATTGCCGGAATGGGGTGATGCAATTATCTTTTGGAAACATGACACTAGAGGTGAATGTGTTTCACTTGGGCAAAAGACATAGGGATGTCGATGATGATGAGTTCTTCGATGTAAACATGCTTGAAACCTTTGAAGAAGAAGAACTCCTCCAACTTGAACCACTAGAAAGCTTGGAGACATGCTTAGCACACTTCATGGAACCTGAAGATCCCATCATTAGTGAAATTGTGCAAGCAGAAAGACCAGTAGTTGATACTAGCCGGTGGAGGCCCCATTTTGAAAAATTGCCACCAACCACATCAAAGCCTCTACCGTCTAACATCAAACCACCGAAGCTTGACCTCAAACCACTGCCATCCAAGCTTAAATATGTATATTTGGGTCAAGAGGAAACTTTCCCAGTGGTCATTGCCTCCCACCTAGAGAAAGACCAAGAGCTCAAGTTGATTGAGTTACTCAAAAAACACCGGGAAGCCATAGGTTGGACAATAGCGGATCTCAAAGGGATAGATCCTTCTGTTTGCACTCACTGTATACACCTTGAAGAAAATGCAAAAACGACTAAACAACCTCAAAGACGGCTAAATCCAAACATGATGGAGGTTGTTAAAGCTATTGGATGTGGGGATCATCTACCCCATCTCAGATAGCCAATGGGTGAGTCCTACCCAAGTTGTCCCCAAGAAATCCGGTATTACCATCATTGAAAACGCCAACAACGAGCTTATACCGACTAGGGTGACCACCGGTTGGCGTATGTGCATTGATTATAGGAAGCTCAACACGGTTACTAGGAAAGACCACTTCCCTCTCCCATTTATGGATCAAATTTTGGAGAGGTTAGCAGGCCATTCCTATTATTGCTTCCTAGATGGCTATTCCGGATACAACCAAATTGAGATAGCTCCGGAAGACCAAGAGAAAACCACATTTACATGCCCATTTGGTACCTTCGCTTACCGAAGGATGCCATTCGGGTTATGCAATGCACCCGCCACATTCCAACGATGCATGTTGAGTATTTTCTCGGACATGGTGGGTGAGTTTCTTGAGGTATTCATGGATGACTTTTCTGTTTTTGGTTGTACATTTGATGAGTGTCTCGAGCACTTGAAGTTGGTCTTGATGAGGTGTGAGGAAAAGCAACTTGTATTAAACTGGGAAAAGTGCCATTTCATGGTACAAAGAGGAATAGTCCTTGGACACATCATCTCGTCCAATGGAATAGAGGTAGACCGGGCGAAAATTGACATAATTTCCAATCTACCACCACCCAAAAGCATACGCGATGTGCGGTCCTTCCTTGGACACGCCGGTTTCTATCGAAGGTTTATAAAGGACTTTAGTCACATCTCAAGGCCTTTATGCAACCTTCTACAAAAGGAGAACCAATTTGAGTGGAGTGCCGAATGTCAATTAGCTTTTTCAAAGCTAAAAGACATGTTGACAACCGCTCCTATCATGCAACCACCAGATTGGTCCATGCCTTTTGAGTTGATGTGCGATGCGAGCGATTTTGCTATTGGGGCGGTGTTAGGCCAAAAGAAAGATAAAAAGCCCCATGTCATTTACTACGCAAGTAGGACCTTGAATCCTGCCCAAGTTAATTATTCGACTACGGAGAAAGAGCTCCTAGCTGTCATTTTTGCCTTGGACAAATTCAGGCCATACTTAATAGGATCCAAAGTTATTGTGTATACGGATCATGCGGCGCTGAAATACCTTCTTTCTAAGAAGGATGCTAAGCCCCGCTTGCTTAGATGGATCCTACTCCTTCAAGAATTCGACTTGGAGATCAAAGATAAGAAGGGGGTAGAAAATGTGGTGGCGGATCATCTATCCCGCCTAGTCCTACCAAATTCCATTGACGAGTCACCTATTGAGGACTCATTCCCTGATGAGCAACTCTTTGTTGCTATGCATCCACCATGGTACGCTGATATAGCCAATTATCTTTCCACAGGTGCGATGCCGACTCATTGGACTGCGCAAGACAAACGTAAATTTCTAAGGGAAGTGCGCAGATTTTTCTGTGATGAACCTCTATTGTTTAAATATTGCCCAGACCAAATTATAAGGAGATGCATCCCTGATGATGAACACAATTCAGTCATCTCCTTTTGTCATGATCAAGCATGTGGGGGTCATTTTTCAGCCAAGAAAACAACTGCAAAAATTCTGCAATGTGGTTTTTATTGGCCCACGTTATTTAAGGACACCCACGAGTTTTGTAAAGCGTGCGAGCGCTGCCAGAAGCTAGGAGGATTATCTCTTCGAAATATGATGCCTCTCACCCCAATTCAACATCTTGAAGTCTTTGACTGTTGGGGCATCGATTTCATGGGACCATTCCCCTCATCTTTTGGGCATGTCTATATTCTGCTTGCCATAGACTATGTGTCTAAATGGATAGAGGCTATCCCATGTAGAACCAACGATCATCGTACGGTTCTCAAGTTCCTCAAAGAAAATATACTTTCTAGATTTGGGACGCCTCGAGCCATTATTAGTGATGGTGGTTCTCACTTTTGCAATAGACCTTTTGAAACTTTGATGAAGAAATATGGTATCAGGCACAAAGTAAGTACCCCATACCACCCACAAAAAAGTGGGCAAGCTGAAATCTCCAATAGGGAAATCAAGCAGATTTTGGAAAAGACGGTGAGACCGGATCGCAAGGATTGGTCCCTAAGATTAGATGATGCACTTTGGGCTCACCGTACTGCCTACAAGACACCCATTGGAATGTCCCCTTATAGACTTGTCTATGGGAAAGCTTGCCACTTGCCTGTGGAGATAGAACACAAAGCCTATTGGGCAATTCGGGCTCTAAATTTTGACATTGATAAGGCTAGCTCGCTTCGCAAACTTCAATTAAATGAGCTTGATGAGATCTGAACGATGCATATGAGAATTCGAGAATTTACAAGAGCAAGATGAAGGCCTTTCATGACAAGCACATCTTAAGGAAATCTTTCCATGAAGGACAGAAAGTGCTCTTGTATAATGCCCGACTTCATCTTTTTCCGGGAAAATTACGATCTCGATGGACCGACCCATATATTGTCAAAGAAGTTTTTCCTCATGGGGCTGTTGAGATTGAGAATGCAGCAAATGGTGACTGTTTCAAAGTTAATGGACAACGCCTTAAACCATTTGTTGAGAAATTTGATTCAGAGGACATGTCCATCTCCCTGAATGATCCTGTCTATCAGGATGATTGATCTCCTAGTCTGATGGAGGTATAGCATAGGTAGGTTTAGTTTTGTTCTTCTGTTTTAATAGGTTTTAGTTGTTGAGTTGGAGAATTCCATGATCGCTCTCTCAGGTACTATTGTTCTCACTCTCTCATTGTTTACCATTGCTCTCATGTTCATGCTAATTGACTATCTTTTTACATTGAGGACAATGCAAGATTTGGTTGGGGGGTGAGATGAGATCCCTCATCTAGCATATTGCAACATTTCGAGCTTCACATGCGGCAAATTTTTTCGAATTTTCTAATATCTCAAAAATCTTTTAGAAAATCTTGTTTCTATACATTCGAGAGGCTATGAGTAGAAGAGGAGGAGAAACGAAGTGTGTGATGTTGTAGTCTTGAATTTCTCCCAACATAATGGTGTTATATGATAGTTCCCCTATTGTTATGATTGATAGAAAAATTCGAACACTTTTTACACCTAGTTCACATTACACGATTTTCATGAGTGACAGGTTTATGTGATTTGTGGATTAGCTAGACTTTGATTTAAAGGTGTTGAGCAGCCAAGCCGGGGTATTTTGTCCATCCTTGTCCATGGGAAAATAACAGAAGATATGGATTTTTAAAAATCCTATCTAATTTAAAAGAAAAAGGAAAGAAAGGATGAAATCGGGAAGGAAAGAAAAATGGTGGAAAATTCCGAAAAGGGCTACCTATTACCAACCGGGGGATGGTCGAACCGTAACCAAAGCCGGAAATGGGACGTAGTGTGAAAGCCGTCGGAAGGACAGTTGTTCACTCCCCAAGTGTAGGGTTGCGAAGTAGTAATAATTTGGAAAGACCGAGTATCATTCCCACAGAGATTTATGTATGGGTATTCTCAGAATTTAACTAAAACAACTAGTAATTAAGATCCTATTAAGAACTAAAACTAAACGAACAGTGGTTTGAGTTTAAACAGTGAATGGTTAAAGTAAATTCAATCTAAAAAGTCACTAGAGCGCCAAGGATCCACTCTTGATACGTTTCAATGTATCAACACAGCTAGGTCTCATATAACTCAATCAGAATCAGATTTTCATCTCTATCCGATCAGAATATAGAGCAATTAATCACAATTATCTGAAATAGGTGCTTATTAACTGATTTGATTCCCACAACCATGCTCAGGCCTTGGGCACACTCAATTGTATAGGCCAAGCCTCTTTCCAATCTAGTTGAGATTCATAACCATAGTTTACACCAAATCCTGTCACTAGACCTGATTACAACTCATGATTTGAACTCTAATTAAATCAAAATCAATCACTAAACAACTATTCCAGATTATATCCAGAAGATAAGAACTTTAGTTGCATGAGTTCCCACATGAAAAACAGGCCATTGTACACAAGGCAATCAAAGCGTCTACCATGCCCGGAGTCGATGGTAGATCAATGCATTACACAAGCATAAACAATGCTCAATAGCTAAGATACTAAGTTAGGATCACTAAGAATCACATAAGCCCGGAGTCATCAAGAGATCAAAGTAGAAACCAACATAGTACTTGAATCAAACTCAATTTGAACTAAAATTCATTTATTAAAGCATAAAAGGAAACCTAGGTTGCATCAATCCATCAAAGACGAATCAAAAGCTTCCCCTCTTAGCTCTAGCTAAGAGGTTTTAGTTCATCTCTAACATCCTTGAACTAAAAGCCTCTAAAAACATGAAAATCTACTAAAACAGGAAATCTGAAGTAGAATCCGTCTCCTCAGCAATCCCCACGTCGTAGCCTCTTTTGGTATGAAGAGAAGAGGTCCTTTTATAGCTTGGAGGAGTCCAATATGCAAGAGAACTCCAGAAATTGCATAAACTTACGCAATTGCGCAGTGAAATCCGGAGTTTCTGAAATAGAAAGTGGCTGGTTACGCTGGCCGACCGGTCATGACCGGTCGGATGGGCTTCCTTATCAATCCAGCAGCTATGCCCGACCGGTCATGACCAGTCGGGCCTATGAATCCTTAGTCCAGCAGCAACAGCCGACCGGTCATGACCGGTCGGACTGGCTGGTCCGTCTATCCATTGCATTTCGTGTTGTGGCTGCTTTGGCCGACCGGTCATGACCGGTCAGACTTCTTTTTTTCTTTCTTTCTTTCTTTCTTTCTTCTTTCCTCTTCTCTCCTTGCTTTCTTCTCTTTGATCTTCCTTCAATACTTCATCTAATGATCTTCAATGCTCGTAAGGAGTTACATTTAGCCTTCATTTGGTGAACTCTCCATCTTGTTCCTACAATCATAAATCATGTATTAAGTTGGTCCTTTAAACATGTATATCATGCACAATGAGTGATGAATTGTGGTAAGAATATGCACAATTATGAGCTCAACACACCCCCCAACCAGCATTTTGCTAGTCCCGAGCAAAACATGCGTGAAACAAGTTTCATTCTCCAAAACCCAACTCTCCTCTGGAAACTATTCTTCTATACATTCCAAGACACATAAGTGTAAGAATCAGAGAAATTAGGTGATAAAGGTTGAAACCTTAAATACTCAGAACATAATAAGTGTTTATATGAAATTCCCACTGATTGATTGATAGACAGAAGAACTTGAACACATTCAACCTAGTGTGCATAGTGAAGGCTCATCTCATGAGTTTCTGGGATTATCTTCATTCATAAACCAACTAAACTATGGATCTCAAGGTATATAGAGCAACAACAAGCCTATGACAGGAATTTGCCTTACCGTCCTTCCGACGACTTTCACACTACGTCCCATTTTCGGCTTTGGTTACGGGTAGACCATCCCCCGGTTGGTAGTAGGTAGCCCTAATCGGAATTTCCACCATTTTTCTTTCCTTCCCGATTTCATCCTTTCATTCCTTTTTCTTTTAAATTAGATAGGATTTTTAGAAATCCATATCTTCCGTTATTTTCCCATGGACAAGGATGGACAAAGTACCCCAGCTTGGTTTCTCAATACCTCAAATCAGAGTCTAATTAATCCACGAATCACATACTCCTTTCAAATCATGAAAATCGTGTAATGTGAACTAGGTGCAAAAGGTGTTCAAATTTTCTATCGATCATAAAATAGGTGAATTCACATATAAAACCATTATATTAAGAAAAATTCACAGCTTGCAACATTCCTCACTTCGTATCTCATCTTCTTATACCTATGCTATCTCAAATGCATAGAATCAAAGCTTCCCAGAAGTGTTTCGAATTTCAGAAAAATCGAAAAATTTATACATCTTTGCTCGACATGTCACAAAAGCTAGCAGATTCATCAATTAAGGAATCTCTCACCCCCCAACCAAAACTTTGCATTGTCCTCAATGTAATAAGATATGCAATATGTATGGCATGAGAGCAATGACGTAAAATAAAGGAGAGTGAGAAAGAGAGATATCACCTGAAGCATATGGCAAAATTAGCTTTTGGAGATGGATTACTTCACAACTAAATCAACTATCAAAGCAAATCCTAATGGGAAAGCATTCTAACAAATCATCCTCCGTCAGACTAGGAGGTTAATCCCAACAACTCATCCAAAAGCATAAAGTCAAGCAGAATCATTAGATGGATCAAAAGGTTTCGCAGTAAGGTCATCCAGTATCCTGCTTTGCAATGTACATGTGTGTGGGTGATCGAGATAAGCCACTTAAAATCCCAAAAAGGAATTTCAGCGGGTTCCAAAGTGTGCGCACCACATGTATCAGGGGAGACACCATCATATTTATCAAAAAAAATATGTCTCCAATCAGATTTTCCTGGGCAATGATATTGCAAGTAAGGATCAACCCAGGGTTGGTGGAGTTCGGTACGCATGATCCACAAAGGTGTGGAAATCTGAATTGATTTTTCAGCACAAAAAGGTGTTATTTCCACATCCTTCTTTCGGCTAACGTCATATGCCGATACCGACTAAAAAAATGTGACCATATCCCTTATCATATCATCGTTCTTATCAAGGGAGTGAGTCACTTCTTCGTCTAAGGGATCGGAGTAAAAAGGTGAGAGGGACTCCTTTTCCACAATAGAATTGATCATGTTTATTTGGTGGACCTCCTCATCTTCATCCTCTTGTTGATTGTCAATATTGAAAGCATTCAACTCAATCGTCATATTGCCAAAAGACATTTGTATGACCCCACTCCTACAATTTATGATGGCGTTTGATGTAGCTAGGAATGGGCGGCCAAGTATGACAGGAATTTGAGGGCCAATATTAACCGTGGGTCGCATGTCCAAGACAATAAAGTCCACCGGGTAGTAAACTTTATCAACTTGGACAAGGACGTCCTCAATTACCCCTCGTGGAATACGAATAGATCGGTCAGCAAGTTGTAATGTGGTTTTGGTGGGTTTTAATTCACCTAAACCCAATTGTTCATAGACCGAATAGGGAATTAAGTTCACACTTGCCCCTAGATCGAGTAAAGCATGTTTCACCCGGTAGTTGTTCGCTTCCCCAAGTGTAGGGTTGCGATGTAGTAATAAACTCGGTAATACCGAGGTCGATCCATAGGGACTTATGTAGGATGTCACAAATTCATCCACAAGTTTCTATTGAAGCTAACAATCAAAGTTTGAATAGAATGTGTATGATTAACAGTTTAAGCTAAATTGAATGTAAATAATTATAAGAAGGCACTAGGGGTTCGAGGATTCACTTGTAGTAATCCTCGATGTTCAATCCGCTGTGGTTTCCCATTCTCTCAACTAGAATTACCAGTCAGGTCTATCTAGTCGGATGATAGAACTGTTAAACCAGAAGTCTGTAACATGTAAGTTCTGTGCATAAAGTTCACTCAACTCTAGGCTGATCTGAGCATGCTCATTGCATAGGTCATTCACCTTTTCTATAGGTCCAATTCCCTACCATAACCATCCTCAAGTCTTCTCACAAGACAAGGCTAGATCATGATTTGAACTGGATTCAAATTATATGCACAGTCCATACATATTCCAGATAATCAACCAAAACTAGAACTTTGGCATGAAGCCCCTTTATGAAGAGCTTGGTACTAGAGCGCACTCCAATTCCTCGGATCATACAGGTCTAGACCATTGCAAACAAATTAAGAAAATAAGTAATTCATCCAAACATCCATGAGTCATCACAAGACTAAGAGAAATTACTTAAAAACTTGTATAAACTTCAAACCTTAGTTCATAATCATGAATTCCAAACTGAAAACCACTTAACTACGAATTAAAACATCTTGGATACACTACAAGCTTCACCTCTTAGCCCTAGCTAAGAGGTTTAGCTGCTCATGATCCAAGGAAACATGAAACAACTCTTAAAAACATGAAAACAGCAAAGCAAACCAAAAAGGAGTTGTGAAACTCCAATCTTCACTTCCACAGCCTCCAACCTCGCTTGAACCCTTCTTGGATGCCCTAGGAACGATCCCTAGGTGTCCTTTTATAGTCTGGAAGCTCCACAACTTCGGAAGAATCGAGAACTTGCGTAACACTTACGCAGCGCAGAGAAAATCGGGATGAAATTAGAAATTTCTAACTCAGTACGCATGGCCGACCGGTCATGACCGGTCGGCCTCAAGTGAAAACACTCCAGCAGGTATGCCCGACCGGTCAAGACCGGTCGGGCCTAGTAGAACATCAGCCCAGCAAGCCTATCCGACCGGTCAAGACCGGTCGGATGTTTTCATCCTCCTTACAGCAGCAATGACCGACCGGTCTTGACCGGTCGGTCCTTTTCCATGAAGTTCCAGCATATGTCCGACCGGTCAAGACCGGTCGAACGTCTTCAGTAGGGGCCAAATCTGCATGGCTGACCGGTCACTGACCGGTCTGGCTTCCTTGGCCGACCGGTCACGACCGGTCAGCCCTCTTTTCTTCTTGCATTTTTCCTTTCTTTCTTCCTTCTGCTTTCTTTTCTTCTTTAGTTCTTTCTTTCTTTATTAGAATGGTTCCAAATGAGCTCATTATATCTTCAATTGAGTAGAGTCCACCCTCAATCCTGTAGTCACACAACATGCATTGAATTAGCTTCCAAACCATACAAACCTTGCACAATGAGTGATGAATTGGGGTTAGAATATGCATAATTAAGAGCTCAACACACCCCCCAACCAGCATTTTGCTAGTCCAGAGCAAAACATGCGTGAAGCTAATCTCATTCTTCTAAACTCAACTCTCTTTCAGAAACCATCCTTCTATACATTCCAGGGTTCATAAGTGTAAGATTCAGAAAGATTAGGCGTCAAAGGTTGGCACCATAAATCCTCAAGACATAATAGGCATTCATATGAGATTCCCACTAATTGGTTGATAAATAGAGGGAATTGAACAAATTCATCCTAGTGTGGGTAGTGAAAATTCATTCCACGAGTTTCTAGGATTATCTTCTTCATAGATTAACTAGACTATAGAACTCAAGGTACATAGAGCCACATCAAGCCAATGACAGGAAATTGCCTTACCGTCCTTCCGACGACTTTCACACTACGTCCCATTTCCGGCTTTGGTTACGGGTAGACCATCCCCCGGCTGGTAGTAGGTAGCCCTAATCGGAATTTTCCACCGTTTTTCCATATTCCCAATTTCATCCTTCCTTTTCCTTTTTCTTTTTAAATTAGATAGGATTTTTAGAAATCCATATCTTTCATTATTTTCCCATGGACAAGGATGGACAAAGTACCCCGGCCTGATTTCTCAATACCTTAATTCAAAGTCTAACTCATCCCTAAATCACATAATCCCTTCAACTCATGAAAATCGTGTAATATGAACTAGGTGTAAAAGTGTTCAGATTTTCTATCAATCACAAAAATAGGGGAGTTCACATATAAAACCATTATGCAATGAGAGATTCCAGACATCCAGCCTTATACACGTCATATCTCCTCCTCTTATGCTCATATCAACTCGAATGCATAGAACCAATGTTTTCCAAAAGAGTTTCGAATTTTTGAAAAAAATCGAAAAATTTCCACATAATTGCTTGAGATGTTGCAAAATGCTGGATTCATCCAAGCGGTCCTACACCCCCCAACCAAATCGTACATTGTCCTCAATGTAAAAGATGCGCAATGAGCAAAACATGAGAGCAATTTGAAAATAAAAGGGAGTGAGGAATGATATTACCTGAGAGAGTGAACATTGGAAATCTTCCTCCTTCTAACAAACCTATGAAAACGAAAACAAAAAAGCAGCAAAGTCCTAATCCTAACTACTCTATACCTCCATCAGACTAGGAGATCAATCATCCTGATACACAGGATCATTCAGGGGTATGGACATACCTTCTGAAGGAAAATTCTCAAAGAACGGCTTTAATCGCTGCCCATTTGCTTTGAAAATGTTGCCGTTCCTCGGATTCAACAGCTAAACAGTCCCATACGGATAGACAGTTTGCACAATGTAGGGACCGGTCCATCGAGATTTTAGTTTTCCCGGAAATAGATGTAAGCGAGAATTATACATAAGGACTTTTTGGTTGATTGTGAATGTCTTGCGAAGAATATTCTTATCATGGAATATCTTCGTCTTGTCCTTGTAAATTCTCGCATTCTCATAAGCGTCATTCCGGATTTCTGCAAGTTCATTCAATTGTAGTTTGCGTAACGAGCTTGCCTTGTCAGAATTGAAATTCATCTTCTTAATAGCCCAATATGCCTTATGTTCCAATTCCACAGGTAGGTGACAAGCCTTCCCATAGACAAGTCTATAGGGAGACATTCCAATAGGGGTTTTAAAGGCAGTACGGTAAGCCCAAAGCGCATCGGTAAGTCGAAGTGACCAATCCTTGCGATCGGGATTGACCGTTTTTTTCCAAAATGTGTTTAATCTCCCTATTGGATATCTCAGCTTGTCCACTAGTTTGTGGGTGATAGGGAGTGCTCACTTTGTGTGTAACGCCATATTTCTTCATTAAGGCTGCAAAAGGGCGATTACAAAAGTGAGACCCTCCATCACTTATGATGACTCGAGGCGTTCCAAACCGGGAAAGAATATTTTCTTTTAAAAATCGAATGACCGTTTTATGGTCATTATTCCGGCAAGGAATGGCCTCGACCCATTTGGAGACATAATCAACAGCAAGTAAGATGTATAAATTTCCAAAAGAAGATGGGAATGGGCCCATGAAATCGATGCCCCAACAATCAAAAATTTCGATAATTAAAATGGGATTAAGTGGCATCATATTTCTACGGGAGATTCCTCCTAGTTTCTGACAAGGTTCACATGCTTTGCAAAACTCATGTGTGTCTTTGAACATGGTGGGCCAATAAAACCCACATTGCAGAATTTTCGCTGTGGTCTTTTTGGCTGAAAAATGGCCACCACATGCTTGAGAATGACAGAAGGAGATGATACTTTGTTGCTCATTATCTGGGACACATCTCCTTATGATTTGGTCGGGACAATACTTGAACAAGTATGGGTCGTCCCATAGAAATTTCCGTACCTCTGAGAAGAATCTATCCTTATCTTGCTTTTTCCAATATGTAGGAATTGTACCTGTAGCAAGATAATTAGCAATGTCCGCATACCATGGCAATTGGGAAACAGCAAAAAGTTGTTCATCAGGAAACATGTCATTGATTGCAGTCGTTTCAGGGGAATCAGTGAGGACAAGTCGAGAGAGGTGGTCAGCTACTACATTCTCTACTCCTTTCTTATCACGTATTTCTAAGTCGAATTCTTGGAGTAGGAGGATCCATCTTAATAACCGTGGTTTAGCATCCTTCTTAGAGAGAAGATACTTAAGCGCGGCATGGTCGGTGAATACGATGATCTTGGATCCAATCAAGTAGGATCTAAACTTTTCCAAGGCAAAAACTACTGCTAAAAGTTCCTTTTCAGTAGTGGTGTAGTTTGCCTGGGCTGAGTTTAGGGTTCTACTTGCATAGTAGATAACACATGGCTTTTTATCTTTTCTTTGGCCTAACACGGCCCCAATAGCATAGTCGCTAGCATCGCACATAATCTCAAAAGGAAGGCTCCAATCAGGTGGTTGCATTATTGGGGCGCATGTCAACATGCCTTTAAGGGTGGTAAAGGCCTTTTGACATTCTTCACTCCACTCAAATGAATTTTCCTTTTGAAGTAGGTTGCATAAAGGACGAGAGAGTGAACTGAAATCCTTTATGAACCGTCTATAAAATCCCGCGTGTCCTAAAAAGGACCGTATATCTCGTATGCTTTTGGGTGGTGGGAGGTTAGAGATAAGATCAATTTTCGCCTTGTCCACCTCAATTCCATTTTGTGAAACGATGTGACCAAGTACAATTCCCTTTTTAACCATGAAGTGACACTTTTCCCAATTGAGTACAAGGTTCTTTTCTTCACATCTTTTTAGCACAGATTTCAAGTGCTTGAGGCACTCATCAAAGTTACAACCAAATACAGAAAAATCATCCATGAAGACTTCAAGAATGGTCCCCACCATGTCAGAAAAGATGCTCATCATACAACGCTGAAAGGTGGCAGGGGCATTACATAGTCCAAACGGCATTCGTCGATAGGCGAAAGTACCGAATGGACATGTGAATGTAGTCTTTTCTTGATCTTCACGGGCAATTTCTATTTGGTTGTACCCTGAATAGCCATCAAGAAAGCAAAAGTGGGAATGACCCGCCAACCGTTCTAAAATCTGATCAACAAACGGTAGGGGGAAGTGGTCTTTCCTCGTGACAGTGTTTAGCTTCCTGTAGTCAATGCACATTCTCCAACCGGTAGTGACTCTAGTTGGTACGAGTTCATTATTGGCATTGGCTATGATGGTTATTCCGGATTTCTTTGGCACCACTTGAGTTGGGCTCACCCATTGGCTATCAGATATTGGGTAAATGATACCTACATCCAATAGTTTCACCACTTCGGCCTTAACCACATCCTTCATATTTGGATTTAGTCGTCTTTGTGGTTGCCGGGATGTCTTTGCATTTTCCTCAAGATGTATGCGGTGAGTGCAAATCAGTGGGTCTATGCCTTTGAGATCCGCAATTGTCCATCCGATGGCACTCTTGTGCTCTAATAGAGTGGCTATTAGCCTACTCTCTTGTTCCTCATCCAAGTGGGAAGAAATCACCACTGGATATGTCTCATCTCGACCTAAATAGACATATTTTAGCTCACTTGGCAATGGTTTTAGGTCGAGTTTTGGTGCCTTAATGTTGGATGGGAGGGCCTTGTTCTCATTTATAGGCAAAGGTTCAATTGGGGCCCTCCATCTTTTATTTTCACGCACCAGCATCACATCTAGAATGGCATCCATCTCTTGTGTTGTATTATCATTCATATCATGGAGATGGGCCACACATGCCTCTAAAGGGTCGGAAAATAGTGACAAGGGGATTGTATCTTCCACGAATGATTCGATCATGTTTAGTTCGTGGATATCATCATCAACTTCCCGCGGTTGTTTGCATAACTCAAATATATTAAGCTCAAGAGTCATATTTCCAAAGGACATTTGTACCAGTCCGTTTCTACAATTGATAATGGCGTTTGAGGTAGCTAGAAACGGCCTTCCAAGTATGACAGGAATTTGAGTACCGGTGCCTATCACGGGATGTGTGTCCAAGACAATAAAATCTACTGGATAGTAGAATTTATCAACTTGAACTAGAACATCCTCTACCATTCCTCTCGGTATCCGGATGGATCTATCAGCAAGTTGGAGTGTGGTTTTGGTGGGTTTCAATTCACCTAACCCAAGTTGTTCGTAGACCGAGTATGGAATGAGATTCACACTTGCCCCCAAGTCGAGTAGGGCTTGTTTAATCTGGTAGTCTCCTATGATGCATGATATGGTTGGACTACCCGGATCTTTGTATTTTTGGGGCACCTCTTGTTTGATGATGGCACTCAAATTCTCAGCCAAAAGCACTTTGTTGTGAACATTATGTTTCCTTTTGATTGTACACAATTCCTTTAAAAATTTGGCATAAGATGGTATTTGTTTTATTGCATCCAACAGCGGAATGTTGATCTTCACCTGCTTGAAAACTTCCAGAATCTCCAGATTTTTATCTAAAGGTTTAGGTGAAATCAACCTTTGTGGAAATGGGGCAACCGGCTTGTATTGTCTTTCCGGTTCTTTCTCTTGTGGAATATTGTTTGGGCTATCATCCTCTTTGGGAATTTCCGGATCCTTAGGCTTGGGGGCCTTCACCGGATTGGATTTATCAATTTCTTTCCCACTTCTCAAAGTGGTGATAGCTTGGACATGTTCCGTATGGTGGGAGGATGAGCTTGCATCTTGTATCTCATATTGGGTCCTTGGATTAGGAAGAGGTTGGGCAGGGAGTGTGCCCTTCTCTCTAACACTAAGGTGAGCTTCAACTCTAGCCAAAGATGTTTTCAATTCATTGATGGCTTGGTTTGAGTTTTGATTGAATTTCAATTGCTCTTGCATGAACCCATCTATTTTTAGAGAGTTTGTCTTGTTTTGCTCATTCTGGACTGATACAAATGCACCCAACATCTCTTCTAGTGATACTTTTGGAGTGTTGTTTGCATTTGCATTGGGCCCATTCTTCCAACTGAAGTTGGGATGGTTCTTCCAATTAGGATTATACGTGTTTGAGTTTGGAGCACCATATTGCTGCTGATAACTGTTTATGGCATTTGTTTGTTCTTGTAAGATGCCTTGGACTGCTGAAATTGTGGGACAATCGGGTGTAGCATGTTGATTTCCAGCACAAATTCCACAAACAGTTTCAACCTCAGTAGAGTTGATTGTTTCTCCTTTCCTTAATTCCATGGCTTCGACCTTTCTTGTAAGGCTAGCCAACCGTGCACTTATGCTATCTTCTTCTGATAGGACATACATTCCTCCCTTTTCCTTTTGTTGGCCAATCTTGGAATTTGTTGGTTTAGGTGTGTCCCAAGATTGTGCACTTTCAGCCAATTCTTCCAGATAATCCCATGCTTCATCAGCTTCCTTATTCATGAACTCCCCATTACACATCATCTCTATAAATTGGCGCATGGATGGAATCAGTCCTTCATAGAAAAAACTTATAATCCGCCAATTTTCATAGCCATGATGTGGGCATGCATTTAATAGGTCCTTGAATCTCTCCCAACATTGGGAAAAGGTTTCATCCTCCTTTTGGGCAAAGTTCATGATAAGGCGCTTAAGCATGTTCGTTTTGTGGGTAGGGAAGAATTTTTTTATAAATTCTCTGTGCATATCGTTCCATGACCCGATTGATCTTGGCCTTAATGCATACAGCCAACCCTTGGCTTTATCCTTAAGAGTGAAAGGGAAGAATTTAAGTCTTACTACATCTTCAGTCACATTTGCAAAGTGCATGGTGGTGATTACCTCATCAAACTCCCTAAAGTGTTGATAGGCACTTTCACTGTCTAAACCATGGAATTTAGGGAGAAGATTGATCACTCCCGGTTTCAAATCCACATTCCCTGCATTTGGTGGAAATACTATGCATGAGGGCGTGCTTGTTCTTGCAGGTTGCAAGAAATCACGTAAAGTCCTAGGTCGGGGAACATTCTCAACCACATTCTCCCCTGTTTCGGTTTGATTTTGAACCGGGTTAGGTTGATTTGTAGCCATACTTTCAGATAAAATTGGAGAATTTAGATGTCTCCTAGCACGTGGCTCTCTATCAATCCCTTCTACTATCCCCCCTTCACTTATGAGTCGGTTATTTGAATCCCGAGCCCAATGTGGCATGCAAAATCAAAAATAAGAAACAAAAGAAAGGAAAAAGAATTCTTCCTTCTTTTTCTTTACTCTTCTCTAAGACCGAAGCACAAGGTGTCTTGCAATGGCTAGGCCAAAAACAAAGATAGAGACCGATTTCTCCTGGTCAATAGGGGTTCAGAGAACACCCCACCCACTCTTTGAATCTTTTGAGAAAAGACACAGAAAAAGGAGAAAGAGAAGTAGAGATGAGAAAAGAAATCCCTGAGCACAAGGTGATCCAAGACGGCAGAGCCGACCAATAGGAATCCAGGTGGCAAAAAGGCCGACCTTTCAGAGATCCAAAAGGAGTCTCCACCCACTCTACAAGAGATGAATAAAATAAGAATGACTAGGAGAAGGAGAAGAGTAAGGTTTTAGAAGGATAGAACCTGATTCGCACTTGAAATCCTTGAATCTTCTTCAGCTTCCTAGAAATCCTTGAAAAAAAATCAAATAAACAAACGAAGTTAGTTCTAATAATCTAAAAGAGTCCTAAATAGATACTAATTTCAGAAATTTGTGAAAACCGTCAAAATCCCCGGCAGCGGCGCCAAAAACTTGTTCGCTTCCCCAAGTGTAGGGTTGCGATGTAGTAATAAACTCGGTAATACCGAGGTCGATCCACAGGGACTTATGTAGGATGTCACAAATTCATCCACAAGTTTCTATTGAAGCTAACAATCAAAGTTTGAATAGAATGTGTATGATTAACAGTTTAAGCTAAATTGAATGTAAATAATTATAAGAAGGCACTAGGGGTTCGAGGATTCACTTGTAGTAATCCTCGATGTTCAATCCGCTGTGGTTTCCCATTCTCTCAACTAGAATTACCAGTCAGGTCTATCTAGTCGGATGATAGAACTGTTAAACCAGAAGTCTGTAACATGTAAGTTCTGTGCATAAAGTTCACTCAACTCTAGGCTGATCTGAGCATGCTCATTGCATAGGTCATTCACCTTTTCTATAGGTCCAATTCCCTACCATAACCATCCTCAAGTCTTCTCACAAGACAAGGCTAGATCATGATTTGAACTGGATTCAAATTATATGCACAGTCCATACATATTCCAGATAATCAACCAAAACTAGAACTTTGGCATGAAGCCCCTTTATGAAGAGCTTGGTACTAGAGCGCACTCCAATTCCTCGGATCATACAGGTCTAGACCGTTGCAAACAAATTAAGAAAATAAGTAATTCATCCAAACATCCATGAGTCATCACAAGACTAAGAGAAATTACTTAAAAACTTGTATAAACTTCAAACCTTAGTTCATAATCATGAATTCCAAACTGAAAACCACTTAACTACGAATTAAAACATCTTGGATACACTACAAGCTTCACCTCTTAGCCCTAGCTAAGAGGTTTAGCTGCTCATGATCCAAGGAAACATGAAACAACTCTTAAAAACATGAAAACAGCAAAGCAAACCAAAAAGGAGTTGTGAAACTCCAATCTTCACTTCCACAGCCTCCAACCTCGCTTGAACCCTTCTTGGATGCCCTAGGAACGATCCCTAGGTGTCCTTTTATAGTCTGGAAGCTCCACAACTTCGGAAGAATCGAGAACTTGCGTAACACTTACGCAGCGCAGAGAAAATCGGGATGAAATTAGAAATTTCTAACTCAGTACGCATGGCCGACCGGTCATGACCGGTCGGCCTCAAGTGAAAACACTCCAGCAGGTATGCCCGACCGGTCAAGACCGGTCGGGCCTAGTAGAACATCAGCCCAGCAAGCCTATCCGACCGGTCAAGACCGGTCGGATGTTTTCATCCTCCTTACAGCAGCAATGACCGACCGGTCTTGACCGGTCGGTCCTTTTCCATGAAGTTCCAGCATATGTCCGACCGGTCAAGACCGGTCGGACGTCTTCAGTAGGGGCCAAATCTGCATGGCTGACCGGTCACTGACCGGTCTGGCTTCCTTGGCCGACCGGTCACGACCGGTCAGCCCTCTTTTCTTCTTGCATTTTTCCTTTCTTTCTTCCTTCTGCTTTCTTTTCTTCTTTAGTTCTTTCTTTCTTTATTAGAATGGTTCCAAATGAGCTCATTATATCTTCAATTGAGTAGAGTCCACCCTCAATCCTGTAGTCACACAACATGCATTGAATTAGCTTCCAAACCATACAAACCTTGCACAATGAGTGATGAATTGGGGTTAGAATATGCATAATTAAGAGCTCAACAGTAGTCTCCAATTACACATGATATTGTCGGACAACCGGGATCTTTGTACTTTTTGGGCATCCCGTGGTTGATAATGGCACTCACATTCTCTGTCAAAAATGCCTTCTTTTGCACATGTATTTTCCTTTTAACCGTGCAAAGGTCTTTTAAAATTTTTGCATATGACGGTATTTGTTTAATGGCATCCAACAATGGGATGTTGATTTTGACTTGCTTGAAAACCTCCAAAAATTCCTGATATTTATCTTGAGGTTTGGCTCGAATCAAGCGTTGGGGGAATGGAGCAACGGGTCTATATTCTTTCAATGACTCTTTTTCATTCATGGCGGTGCTAGGTCCATCATCCTCTTTGGAAGATACCGGATCATTAGGCTGTGAAAGCTTCACCGGATCAGATTTTTCAATGATTTTACCACTTCTAAGAGTAGTGATGGCCTTAGCATGTTCCATATGTTGGTTAGAAGAACTAGGCACGCTTACTTCGCATTGTGTTTTTGGATTATGTACGGGTTGGGCTGGAAGCATCCCTTCCCTTGTGTTTAAGCGAGCCTTGATTTCCTCTACCGAAGTTTTAAGCTCAAGCATTATCGTTGGTTGGATTGATTTATTTGAGCTTGACCTTCCATGGATGCTTTCAAAGTATCCTCTAAAGGCATGTGAGGTGGGGCCATTTGCATTGGGGGCCCCCTTTGAGGATTATTTTGATTAGCTGTGTTTCCATTCGCCCAATTGAAGTTTGGGTTGTTCCTCCAACTAGAATTATTCGTGTTTTGATTTGGAGTACTAAAAGGTCGTTGATAATTATTCAAGGCATTTGATTGTTCAAATAAAAGTTCTCGAAACGCATAGATTGTTGGACAATCTGGCGTTTGATGCACATTGGAAGCACAAATACCACAAATAGTTTCAACAGCCCCCTTTTATTGGGTTGTGTCCACTTTATTTAGTTCCATCTCCTCGACCTTTCGTGTGAGTTTAGCCACTCTAGAACCTAGATCTTCTTGCCCATCTAAAACATAAATTTCTCCCTTTTCCTTAGCTTGGGGTTGTTTTGAACTTGTTGGCTTGGATGTATCCCATGACTGTGTATTTTCAGCCAACATGTCAAAATAATCCCAAGCTTCCTCCGTTTCCTTGTTCATGAACTCCTCATTGCACATCATCTCAACAAATTGGCGCATGGTTGAGTTTAATCCATCATAGAAGAAACTAATCAACCTCCACCGTTCATAGCCATGATGTGGGCATGCGTTTAAAAGCTCATTATACCTTTCCCAACATTGGAAAAAAGCTTCTTCTTCTTTTTGGGTGAAGTTCATTATGGCCCTTCGTAGTGCATGGTTCGATGAGTAGGGAAGAAGTTTTTAAGAAACTCCCTAGTCATCTCAGCCCATGTCCCTATAGACCTCGGCCTTAAGGAATGTAGCCATGATTTGGCCTTCTCTTTCAAGGAAAAAGGGAACAATTTAAGTTTTATAGTATCCTTAGTCACATTATCATAGTTTATTGTGGCTATAACTTCTTCAAATTCCTTAATATGTAGATATGCGCTCTTAGAGTCGAGTCCATGGAATCTAGGAAGAAGTTGGATCAACCTCGGTTTAAAATCAATATTTCCCACATTGTGAGGGAAAATTATGCAAGAGGGAGTACTCGTCCTAGCTGGTTGTAAATAGTCACGTAAAGTTCTAGGTTGAGGTACATCCCTCACTTCATTCTCATCCAATTCAGTCAGGTTTGGGGCTGGATTTTGATGTTGATTAGCCCCTTGATTTGGTTGATTTTCAGCCATCTCTCTAGTAATTTCAGGAAAATTCTGACGTTTCCTAGCACGAGGCTCTCTATCAATCCCTTCAACAATTACTCCGTCTCTTACAAGTCGGTTATTTAGCAGTTCTAGCCCAATGTGGCATGCAAAACCGAAAAGAATGAGTGAAAAGGAAAAAGAATTCTTCCTTCCTTCCTTTACTCCTCTCTAAAACTTAAGCACAGGGTGTCTTGCAATGGCTGAGCCAAAAGCAAGGATAGAGACCGATTTCTCCTGGTCAATAGGAGTTCAAAGAACTCCCCACCCACTCTTTGAGTCTTTTGAGAGAAAGTACAGAAAAAGAAGAAAGAGGAATAGGTTGAGAAGAGAAATCTCTTAGCACAAGGTGATCCAAGGCGGCAGAGCCGACCAATAGGAATCCAGGTGGCACAAGGCCTACCTTTCAGAGATCCAAAAGGAGTCTCCACCCACTCTACAAGAGATGAATATGCTAGGAATGAGTAGGAGAAGAAGAAGAGTAAGGTTAGAACGATAAAACCTGATTTGTGACTTAAGATGCCTTCATCTTCTTCAACTTCCTAAAAATCCCTGGATTAGACCTATGTTAGAATCCTGCAAAAATCAAAACAAACTAAGTCAATAATTAGAAGAAAACCTACTCTAAAAAGCAAAACAAATCCTAAATCTATCTTAACACAATCTCAACTAAAAGTTAATTCAGAAAATTCTAAAAATACCGCATAGAAATTCCCCGGCAACGGCGCCAAAAACTTGTTCACTCCCCAAGTGTAGGGTTACGAAGTAGTAATAATTCGGAAAGACCGAGTATCGTTCCCACAGAGATTTATGTATGGGTATTCTCAGAATTTAACTAAAACAACTAGTAATTAAGATCCTATTAAGAACTAAAACTAAACAAACAGTGGTTTGAGTTTAAACAGTGAATGGTTAAAGTAAATTCAATCTAAAAAGTCACTAGAGCGTCAAGGATCCACTCTTGATACGTTTCAATGTATCAACACAGCTAGGTCTCATATAACTCAATCAGAATCAGATTTCCATCTCTATCCGATCGAAATATAGAGCAATTAATCACAATTATCTGAAATAGGTGCTTATTAACTGATTTGATTCCCACAACCATGCTCAGGCCTTGGGCACACTCAATTGTATAGGCCAAGCCTCTTTCCAATCTAGTTGAGATTCATAACCATAGTTTACACCAAATCCTGTCACTAGACCTGATTACAACTCATGATTTGAACTCTAATTAAATCAAAATCAATCACTAAACAACTATTCCAGATTATATCCAGAAGATAAGAACTTTAGTTGCATGAGTTCCCACGTGAAAAACAGGCCATTGTACACAAGGCAATCAAAGCGTCTACCATGCCCGGAGTCGATGGTAGATCAATGCATTACAAAAGCATAAACAATGCTCAATAGCTAAGATACTAAGTTAGGATCACTAAGAATCACATGAGCCCGGAGTCATCAAGAGATCAAAGTAGAAACCAACATAGTACTTGAATCAAACTCAATTTGAACTAAAATTCATTCATTAAAGCATAAAAGGAAACCTAGGTTGCATCAATCCATCAAAGACGAATCAAAAGCTTTCCCTCTTAGCTCTAGCTAAGAGGTTTTAGTTCATCTCTAACATCCATGAACTAAAAGCCTCTAAAAACATGAAAAACTACTAAAACAGGAAATCTGAAGTAGAATCCGTCTCCTCAGCAATCCCCACATCGTAGCCTCTTTTGGTATGAAGAGAAGAGGTCCTTTTATAGCTTGGAGGAGTCCAATACGCAAGAGAACTCTAGAAATTGCGTAAACTTACGCAATTACGCAGTGAAATCCGGAGTTTCTGAAATAGAAAGTGGCTGGTTACGCTGGCCGACCGGTCATGACCGGTCGGATGGGCTTCCTTATCAATCCAGCAGCTATGCCCGACCGGTCATGACCGGTCGGGCCTATGAATCCTTAGTCCAGCAGCAACAGCCGACCGGTCATGACCGGTCGGACTGGCTGGTCCGTCTGTCCATTGCATTCCGTGTTGTGGCTGCTTTGGCCGACCGGTCATGACCGGTCGGACTTCTTTTTTTCTTTTTTTCTTTCTTTCTTTCTTCTTTCCTCTTCTCTCCTTGCTTTCTTCTCTTTGATCTTCCTTCAATACTTCATCTAATGATCTTCAATGCTCGTAAGGAGCTACATTTAGCCTTCATTTGGTGAACTCTCCATCTTGTTCCTACAATCATAAATCATGTATTAAGTTGGTCCTTTAAACATGTATAACATGCACAATGAGTGATGAATTGTGGTAAGAATATGCACAATTATGAGCTCAACACAAAGGCAAATTCCTGTCATAGGCTTGTTGTTGCTCTGTGCACCTTAAAATCCTTGGCTTACTTAATCTATGAAGAAGATGATTCCAGGAACTCATGAGATGAACTTTCACTATGCACACTAGGTTGAATTTGTTCGAGTTCCTCTATTTATCAATCAGTCAGCGGGAACTTCATGTAAACACTTCTTATGTTTTGAGAGTCCAAGGTTCAGCTTCTATCACCTAATTTCTCCAAATTTTATACGTCTGCATCTTGGAATGGATAGAAACATGGATTCTGGAAGAGAGTTGGGTTTGGAGGTTTGAAATTGTTTTACGCATGTTTTGCTTGGGACTAGCAAAAAGCTGGTTGGGGGGTGTCTTGAACCTCCAATTTATACATTACATTTCCCATTACACGACAAGGTTTGCATGATTTTCATGGTTTAAAGGTCCACCTAACACATGTTTTGTGATTATAGGGATGAGAGCGGACTTCATTCAATTACAAGCCAAAAGAACGCTTCTAGAGCTTTTGGATGAGGATGAAAGAAGACCAAAGAAAGGAGAAAGCAAAGAGAAGAGAGAGAAGAAGAAAAAGGAGAAAAAGAAGAGAAGAAGAATCAAATGGAAGACAGGCCGACCGGTCATGACCGGTCGGCCATGAAGGCTGATCATATTGATGAAGGGCCGACCAGTCATGACCGGTCGGCCATGCTCTCTGGACAAGGTGGAAACAAAGCCCGACCGGTCATGACCGGTCGGGCATGCACGCTGGACTGTGGACAGGTCTGTCCGACCGGTCTTGACCGGTCGGCAGCACCCCCTGGAATGATTGAAAGGCTAGTCCGACCGGTCATGACCGGTCGGCTCTACGTATGGAAAGTCCTTTCTATATTAGGACTCCGAAAATTGCTGCGCAATGCGTAGTCTTTCGCAGAATCCGACGCAAGGGAGGTTGCTTGCTATAAAAGGACACCTAGGGGCTCTCCCTAAGGTATCAGAGAAGCTAAGGGACGTGGGTTTGGAGAGTGAAAGCGATTGTGGAGCGGCTGCAACTCTCCTAATCGGATTTTTCTTAGTTTATGCTTTTATTTCAGAGTTTTTAGTTATAGCATGTCAATGCTCGGCTAAAACCTCTCAGCTAAGGCTGAGAGGTGAAGCTTGTAGCTAATTCTACGTTGATTTCAGTTTAATTCTAGTAATTTACATTCAAGTTTGGATTTTTGCATGGTTTAGTTCCAAAAAGTGGTAGTTTGAGATGTTTTATCTGAGTTTATGTGCTCCGGACATGAATTCCTTTTAATTCTCTGAGATTATCATGTTTGTTTATTTAAATTCGGATTATAGTAATCCTTGAGCAGGCCATAGTCCAGAGGCATGACTGTTACTCCGCAGGCTATGGTTTCGAGTTTGTATTGATTGAATGGAATTAGAACTTGGAAGTTCAACTTGAATGTGATGGAATGTGTGTGAATGCTTTATTCTCCAACTAGATGAGAGATAGGACTTCAAATCTAGTTGTGTTCTCTACTTGGATTGACTGAATTGACATAGGATTGCTACAAGTGGATCCTTGAAAGCCTTAGTACTTTATATCTCTGATTTTTCATTAAGTTCCTGTTTTTAGTAAACACTCAATCGAATCTGATTTCTTTCAAAAACTGAGTTGCTGGAGTGATTTGGGAGCTGTTACTATTTCCCTGTGGATCGACCTCGGTCTTATCGAGTTTTATTACTACATCGCAGCCTTACACTTGAGGCGAGCGAACACGGGGCCTACCGTTTAGTGAATTTCGACGATGGTAGAGCCGGTTTTGCAATTAATGGCCGGTTTCTGAAGAAATATTACCCCTAACAGTCAACCTATTACTTTCCTTTACATAAATATGAGAAATGTAAACTCCCCAAGAGAGGGAATGTAATAAGTAAGGATAGAAATGGAGAATGAAATGGAGTAGAATACAGTAGATAAGCCTGTAGTTACAAAAGCTAATCAGTTACTCCCTATTATTGCAGGTCTTCCTTGCCCTTACTATGGAGAAATAACCAAGAAGGACCATTCGTTTACGACACGAGCACATCCCGAGTTTAGAAACCCTTTACACTCCCGAATTCGACGACAACGGGAAGTATTACTCTTTTCATTTCATTCTACATTCATCACTCATTAGAACTGCGATTATTATTGTTATTATTGTAGACCATTCTAACACACATCACACAAACATAACACGATAGAAAAGTAATGGCTATTTTCATTTCATTTAATAAAAGTTTGGTTGACATCTTTTCGACGCCGTATACATGAAGGGTCAAAAGGTAAGTATCTCTTACACCAACTACAATTTTTTTTTCTAAAGGTAAGATCCTACGATCATTTCTATACATTTGAAGTTAAGAAAGAGAGCGTCGAGAGTGAAAGATCAAAGCTTCTCCAAACATCCCGATATTAGCCTGATCACGGCCACCCTGGCAGTTTCCATCGCTGACTTTGCTGCAGATAACACCTCCGCAAGATCAGGAACATGTTGAAGTTCAGCAGTCAAATCCTCCAGCTGCTTGCGTGCTGCTTCGCCCTCACTTTCGAGCCGCGTGACCGCTATCTGGCCCTGAGCGACTACTGACTCGAGGCGGGCAGCTTCGAAGCTCACGGCGATCTTCTCCGCTTACAGACGCTCAATCTTAGCGTCGATTTCAGCTATACGACCCAAGCACTGTTCGCTCGCCTCAAGTGTAAGGCTACGATGTAGTAATAAAACCCGGTAAGACCGAGGTCGATCCACAGGGAAAGAGGTAAACAATTCCAAGTACTCTAATAACTAGAATCTAAGAAGTTTAGGAGAATAGTTTTTCACATGAAATAGGAAAATCTGAAAATAAGAAAAACTAGAGCATCAAGGATCCACTTGTAGTAGTCTAATGCCAATCCATTCATCCAAGTACAACACAATTATAATCAAAGTCCTATCTCTCATCTAATTGGAAGATGTAACATTCAAGCATAAACAGTCCCACTTAAATCTGGAAATCAGATTTCTAGTTCTAATGGAGCACATAGAACTTGAACTTGTAGCCTTCGGAGTAACAGCCATGCCTATGGACTATGGCATGCTCAAGGGTTACTACAATTCGAATTCAAACAACCCAATCATGGTAATCTCAGAGAATTGCAAGGAACTCATGTCCGGAGCACACAAACTCTCACAAAACTTCTAAAAACCAAACTTTATTCAAACTAGAACTTGACAATCCATAATTGAAGTAAAGGGTACTTGAAGAACGAATTAAAGCATTGAAACAAACTACAAACTTCACCTCTTAGCTCTAGCTAAGAGGTTAACTAGAAGAAAACATTAAAAACTAGAAACTAGAACTAGAAGAAGAAGAAAACTAGTTGTAGGAGGCTAGGAAGCCTCCTAGGTCTTTATCTCTTTGCTCCCCACGTTGCTAGATGCCCTAGGAATGAGGTGGAGGTCTCCTTTTATATCTTTTATACCCCACAAACGAAGAATCTTCGAGAATTTGCATAAAATTTATGCACTGCGCAGAGAAAATCGGAGCCAGACTTGGAAATTTCTAAACTGGGCGCATTGTCGATTGATCGCTCAAACCGGGCGATCAATCGCTAGTTCAAATAACTGTAAAAACTGCCTTTTTCGGATTTGGCGATTAATCGGCTGGCTGAGAGATCAATCGGTCACTTCTGGCGATCAATCGATCAGTGTCCAGCGATCAATTGGAGGGTGCAAAACGTGTCCAGAGAGTTTTCTTCAAATTTCTTAAAAATATGCATTCTGGCGATTGATCTATGGGATGGGTGATCAATCGCTCGGGCTGGGTGATCAATCGCTCAGGCTGGGCAATCAATTGCAATTCTTCACTTCTCTCCAGCAACAATTCTGTCAAATTTCTGCTGTGAGCGATCAATCGCTCAAGTTTGTCGATCAATCTCTCAGGCTGAGTGATCAATCGACGGATCAATCTCTAGATCAATCTTTAGAAACTGCAACTTTCTGCATTTAACTTTCATGGCCCTGCAACTCTGCACTTTGGTTTTTCTGGCCCTGCCAGGTCTTTTAACATGATTTCTTCTGTGTTTTTCTTTGTCTTTCAACTCCATCTTCCATAACTTCTTTCTTTCATTCTTGAGCTTTCTTCCTTTGATCCTCAAGGTGTCCAAAGTGACTCTTTTAATCATGAATTGGTGAAGTTTCCCTCTCATTCCTACAATCACAAAAACATGTATTAGATGAGTCCTTTAAACATGAAAACCATGCATATAATGTGATGTAATGGGTTGACAAATGTATAAATTGGAGGCTCAACACACCCCCCAACCAGCTTTTTGCTAGTCCCGAGCAAAACATGCGTGAATAAGTTCAAACCTCCAAAACCAACTCTCCTTCAGAAACTATGTTTCTATCCATTCCAAGACATACAAGTATAAAATTTGGAGAAATTGGGTGATAGAAGTTGAAACCTTAACTCTCAAAGCATAATAAGTGTTTACATGAAATTCCCGCTGATTGATTGACGAATAGAAGAACTCGAACAACTTCAACCTAGTGTGCATAGTGAAAGTTCATCTCATGAGTTTCTGAGATTATCTTCTTCGTGGATCAACTAAACTATAGATCTCAAGGTGTACAGAGTAACAACAAGCCTATGACAGGAATTTGTCTTACCATCCTTCCGACGGCTTTCACACTATGTCCCATTTCCGGCTTTGGTTACGGGTAGACCATCCCCCGGTTGGTAATAAGTAGCCCTTTTCAGAATTTTCCACCATTTTTCCTTCATTCCCAATTTCATCCTTTCTTTTCCTTTTTCTTTTAAATTAGATAGGATATTTAAAAATCCATATCTTTCATTATTTTCCCATGGACAAGGATGGACAAAGTACCCCGGCTTGGTTCCTCAACACCTCAAATATAAGTCTAGCTAACCCACAAATCACATAATCCCTTCAACCATGAAAATCATGTAATGTGAACTAGGTGTAAGAGTGTTCAAATTTTCTATCAATCACATAAATAGGGGAATTCGCATATAAAACCATTATATTAAGAGAAGTTCAAGACTTGCAACATCACTCACTTCGTATCTCCTTTTCTTATACTCGTGTCATCTCGAATGCATAGAAATAAAGTTTTCCAAATTTTTTTTGAATTTTTAGAAAATTCAAAATGATGCTCGAAATATTGCAAACTGCTAGATGAGGAGTCTCATCTCACCCCCCAACCAAAATCTTACATTGTCCTCAATGTAATAAGATATACAATAAGCATGACATGAGAGCAATGAAATAAAACAAAGGAGAGTGAGAACGAGAATACCTGAGGTAGCAAGTTGATCAATGCTAGCATCTTCCATTGTCTCGATGAGACTTATTCAATCCTAATTGCAAAAAAAAAAAAAAATCCTAACCTACCTACCTACCTTTGATTAGTCCGATCAACTACATGATCAAAGTTGAGCAGGATCTTCATGAATTTCAATAAATTTCTCATGAGGACCATCCAAAGTCCTGCTCGACAGTAAGCATGTGTGCTTATTATCATTGAAGACCAATCGTATTGTGCACCACATGCATAAAAGGAGGAGATGAGAGCAGCAAAAAGATATCTCCTCAAATTCTGATATGGGTTATGATCGATTAAAAACGGTCCTCTCAATCAGAATTTTCAATGGGCTGAAGGACCCATGATGGTGGAGAGAAATTTATCGTGTATTCTTTAGTTAAAGTTGTCTCCTCCACAATTTCAGAATTATATGATGCTTTCACAAACAATGGTAAAGAGTGTAAAATAGTGGAATGGTGTTCTTCAGGCACCGACACCTAACAAAATGTCCAAGTCCTTAATCATCTCATCATCAAGATCATAAGATTGGGCCAAGCATTCCTCTAGGAAATCGAGATAGTCGGATGAAGGATCATGATCTTGCTTGAGTGAATGCAAAAATTCAGTTTCGATGGTGAGGGACTCTCCCTCCATGGAGTGGAATTCTTTCAAACTAGGTTCTCCATAACTAGTATGAGGCACCAAGTCGGAAGTATGCAAGGCTTTAACAATCTCTTGAATAATGGGGTCGTTTGAATTTTCAAAGTGAGCCAAGCATTCGTCCAAGGAATCTAAATTTTCACTCATAGGAGTCTCATTCTCCACATTAAAATTAAACATGGCAAGTTGGTGGAGTGACTCAAAAATATCAACCTCGTCCATCTCTCTAGCATGCATATCCTCTAAAGACTCATAATCATTATGCCCTTGGGAAAAAGAAACCATAGGTTCATAACCATTCACCAAACCCTCATTGTAGGCAACCCCACTACCACTTTCAAATTTTATGGATTCCTCGGGTTCGTCAACCGTCATTGAAATCTCTTCATCATTAAGTTCAAAGCATCCAAAAGAGATAGTGGACTCACCATAATTGATGATGACATTGGGATCATTGAAATCAATCTCCTTTAAAAGTCTATCCATTAAATTCGAAGAAGGTGGGACTTGGGTAGCCCCATCCTTCTCATTAGAGGGGATTGATTCGTGCCCCCAATTTCGGGCTCAACGTCTTCATAAGATGGTGAGGAAGCTTGATTTAATTGTTCATCCACATACTCATTCCATATTTCCTCAAGCATTTGTGTATACTTATCATCAAAAGAGGAAGACGTTTTAGGGTGATTATTAATAACCATGGTTGGTTCCTCCCTTGAATAAGGAGAATGGTGGTTTTCCCAATTAAGACCGTACGCATTGTAGGATGAAAAGTTAATGATAGTTGATAGGCATATCCATACAAGTAATCACGCATTGTCTTAACCGGTTGGCTACTATTCACCTGTTCCTTTTGTTGTTGCACACCTCCTACCATAACCGGTGGAACACTCATGTTATTTTCAATCCGGTAATCACGTATTGTTTTTCCCGGATGATTATCCAATTTTGCTTCGTTCCGGTATTCCCCCATCGTCTTACGTTGTGCCTCAATATGTATATTGTTTTCATTAATGTAATCACGCATCGTCTTACATGGGGAGGTAGTGGAGGTTCTTTAAATCTCAGAAAAATATTCATGCTTGGAGGGATCCCGATCATAATGAGTTTGGGTCCCCCAATCCGACATCTCATCCTCCAAAAGATGCTTATATGCACCATTCGTCCAATCATACATGATGAAATTTTAAGAAATTGAAAACTACCCTAATCTAGAAAAAAGAACAAAAAGAAGGGAGATGGGGAGATGTTACTCAATAGAGTGAGATCTATGTCAGCAACTATGTCCTACAAAATCAAACAAAAAAGTGTTAGTTATCTAAAAAAAATCAGAAAATCTACTTCTATAAAAACTGAAAATCCTACCTAACTACAACTACTCTATAGGTACTAGAACAATTGGAACCGTTCAACCTTTTCCCCGGTAGTGGCGCCAAAAACTTGTTCGCTCGCCTCAAGTGTAAGGCTGCGATGTAGTAATAAAACTCGGTAAGACCGAGGTCGATCCACAGGGAAAGAGGTAAACAATTCCAAGTACTCTAATAACTAGAATCTAAGAAGTTTAGGAGAATAGTTTTTCACATGAAATAGGAAAATCTGAAAATAAGAAGAACTAGAGCATCAAGGATCCACTTGTAGTAGTCCAATGCCAATCCATTCATCCAAGTACAACACAATTATAATCAAAGTCCTATCTCTCATCTAATTGGAAGATGTAACATTCAAGCATAAACAGCCCCACTTAAATCTGAAAATCAGATTTCTAATTCTAATGGAGCACATAGAACTTGAACTTGTAGCCTTCGGAGTAACAGCCATGCCTATGGAGTATGGCATGCTCAAGGGTTACTACAATTCGAATTCAAACAACCCAATCATGGTAATCTTAGAGAATTGCAAGGAACTCATGTTCGGATCACACAAACTCTCACAAAACTTCTAAAAAACCAAACTTTATTCAAACTAGAACTTGACAATCCATAATTAAAGTAAAGGGTACTTGAAGAACGAATTAAAGCATTGAAACAAACTACAAACTTCACCTCTTAGCTCTAGCTAAGAGGTTAACTAGAAGAAAACATTAAAAACTAGAAACTAGAACTAGAAGAAGAAGAAAACTAGTTGTAGGAGGCTAGGAAGCCTCCTAGGTCTTGATCTCTTTGCTCCCCACGTTGCTAGATGCCCTAGGAATGAGGTGGAGGTCTCCTTTTATATCTTTCATACCCCACAAACGAAGAATCTTCGAGAATTTGCGTAAAATTTACGCACTGCGCAGAGAAAATTGGAGCCAGACTTGGAAATTTCTAAACTGGGCGCATTGTCGATTGATCGCTCAAACCGGGCGATCAATCGCTAGTTCAAATAACTGTAAAAACTGCCTTTTTCGGATCTGGCGATTAATCGGCTGGCTGAGAGATCAATCGGTCACTTCTGGCGATCAATCGATCAGTGTCCAGCGATCAATCGGAGGGTGCAAAACGTGTCCAGAGAGTTTTCTTCAAATTTCTTAAAAATATGCATTCTGGCGATTGATCTATGGGATGGGCGATCAATCAGTCGGGCTGGGTGATCAATCGCTCAGGCTGGGCAATCAATTGCAATTCTTCACTTCTCTCCAGCAACAATTCTGTCAAATTTCTGCTGTGAGCGATCAATCGCTCAAGTCTGTCGATCAATCGCTCAGGCTGAGCGATCAATCGACGGATCAGTCTCTGGATCAATCTTCAGAAACTGCAACTTTCTGCATTTAACTTTCATGGCCCTGCAGCTCTGTACTTTGGTTTTTCTGGCCCTGCTAGGTCTTTTAACATGATTTCTTCTGTGTTTTTCTTTGTCTTTCAACTCCATCTTCCATAACTTCTTTCTTTCATTCATGGGCTTTCTTCCTTTGATCCTCAAGGTGTCCAAAGTGACTCTTTTAATCATGAATTAGTGAAGTTTCCCTCTCATTCCTACAATCACAAAAACATGTATTAGATGAGTCCTTTAAACATGAAAACCATGCATATAATGTGATGTAATGGGTTGACAAATGTATAAATTGGAGGCTCAACAAGCACCCTTCATACTGTATCTTATATTTTGTAGGGATTCTCGTGCGTTCGCCATAGAATGCGCGTGGCGTTCCACTGCAGGTCCCAAAGACTCTACAATTCTCTGCTTCTCCTCGATAGCAGGATCGGGCTCGACGCGCTCAGCAGCCGCTACGTTTGCGAGGGAGCTTTCGAACGTAGAGATGTGATTGACAACCACGAGCGCATCAGACCCAACTACTCCGACACAAGCTTCCAGCGCTTTCATGCCAGCGCCTAGCATATGCCATTCTTGTGGTCGGCCAAAGACTTCGCAAGGCTAGACAGCAGGCCCTTCAGCACGCTCTGACCAAAACAATCTAAATGTTCAAATGCAGGAATGTCCAGCATCATAGCAACGGCGACGTCAGAATCGACCGCAGCTGCAAGAAAGAATGCAAGACAGACAAATGGTGCGTTAAAAAAAATGAAAGCAGAAACTACAAGTCATAATCTAATGTAAAGTGCAAAGGAGTCATACCAGGAATGGCAGGAAGATCAACAGCAGGCTCCGAAGGTCCCGCAATGCATGTCCCAGAATCGACAATTGTTTCCAACGCTTCGCCCGGTAGTTCAATAGTCACGACCGGAGATAACGCGACAGAAGTGGCAGATGCAGGTATTGACTCAATAAGATCTGTAGAAATAAGATAATAATAACAAAATATGGTTAGTATGATTATGCAGGAATCGAAGAAGAAAAGTACAAAGCAGAACCACAATCGCATTTCTTACCTTGTGCTTGCGGAATGTCGGGTTCGACTTCGACCGCAACAGAGCGTGACGTATCCACGACCTCCAACTCAACAGGACAGTCTACTCGCAATGAACAGCCTAATGGAAGGACCGAAGAAGGATCGAGGTTCCCCTCACGCATCTCAAGCCCAGGAACGAATTCCTCAGCGTTATCAGCACGAATAGGGAAACAAGGATGAACATCCGTCGACAACGTCGTAGTCGGTGATGCAACAGCCTGAGAAACGAAGACTAAAGGCTCGGAAGAAGATCGGACCCTGGCGTTGTTGTAGAGTTGTGCTTCGAGCGCAACTATGGCAACATCGTCAAGATCACCTACACCCCCTACTCCGGCATCGTTATCATAGTAGTTCACGAGGGAATCATCGTTACTGTGATCATTGACACGATCCACTCCCCAGTCATCACCAGAATAATCTACAGGCTCACCTTCAAGCTGCGACCCCGAATCATCGAGGCGTGCCACTCCCTGACCATCACCGTCTTCACAACCGCCTTCGGCATTGTCCCCCTCAACGTCTGTAGGCTCGGACTCACCTCCATCATGATTATTGACAACCCTATCTTCTTCATCTACAATCTCCTCTATAGCACCAGACCGAAGCTCACCTTCTTCACGACTATTGGCAACAGTCGCACCTGCCACTATCTCTGGAGGAGTGATCTATAACATTTCTGCCTTTCTTAAGTTTTTCTCAAGTGCTGACGGGCAAACTCTTGGTGTGAGTTTTATCTTGACTCTCAACTAATCTCTCGCGTGGCCCGGTGGAAAATCGTCAACGAAATCATCAGAAGGTCTAACTCCTACCATGCCTTCCGTAAGGTCATCCTCTTCAACAGATGGAGGAGCAGTCTCTGCCGGAAGACGCAAAGATCCGACCTCTTGCTGACGCCTCTATATAGGGACCCCGAAGCAATACCATCCGTCTAACGCTCCATCTTCTTTCCTACAAGTGATCGGCACGTTCAAGGAAGTCAGATGGCTGGTACTAGGAACTCCGACGGCCTCACGCTGCTCACAAAGATAACCAAGACCGTCCTCAGGAACGTTGTTGAGCTCTTAATTATGCATATTCTAACTCCAATTTATCACTCATTATGCATGGTTTCATGATTTAAAGACCAATCTAATGCATAGATTTGTGTTTGTAGGAATAAGAGAGAGGATTTACCAATTGAAGACTTAAAGAGGCTAATTACAAGCATTGAAGATCAATAGAACAAGTGCCAAAAGGTGGAAGAAAGAAGTAAGAAAGAAAGAGAAGAGATAAGAAGAAAAACTGAAATTTTGTTCTTAGACCTGTCTGTAGACCGGTCGCTAGACCAGTCGCCAGACAGGTCGACAGACAGGTCTACAGTGTATTTTTTTACTGTTTTTCTCCTCTTAACCGGTCGCCAGACAGGTCGAGAGTAGTCCAGAAACACAAAAACTCTCTGGACAGATTCTATAGTTTTAAGACCGGTCGTGCGACTGGTCGTCCACAACTCAGACCGGTCGTCAGCGTAACAGATTGTACGTAAAGCTCCGATTTTCTCTGCGCAATTGCGTAATTCCTTGCTAAATCTGGAAACTTCCGGCCAATCTATAAAAGGGACTTCTCCTCTTCATACCAAGGCATGCTAGGACGTGGGGATTGCTTAGGAGACGGATTCTACTTCGAGCTTTCTTAGTTTTCTTCCTGTTTTAGTAGTTTTTATGTTTTTGAGGCTTCTAGTTCAAGGATGTTAGAGATGAACTAAAATCTCTTAGCTAGGGCTAAGAGGTGGAGCTTTTGATTCATTTTTTATGGATTGATGCAACCTAGGTTTCCTTTTATGTTTTAATTGAAGAATTTTAGTTCAATATGAGTTTGAATCAAGTACTAGTTTGGGTTAACTTTGATCTCTTGATGACTCCGGGCTCATGTGATTCTTAGTGATTCTAAGCTTGGTAGCTTACCTTCTGAGCATTGTTTATGCTTGTGTAGTGCATTGATCTATCATCGACTTCGGGCATGGTAGACCCTTTGATTGCCTTGTGTACAATGGCCTGATTTTCATGTGGGAACTCATTCAACTAAAGTTCATATCTTTTGTAGTAATATGAAATAGCTGTTTGTTGATTGATTTTGATTTAATTAGAGTTCTAATCATTAGTTGTAATCAAGTCTAGTGACAGGATTTGATGAAAGCTATGGTTGTGAATCTCAACTAGATTAGAAAGAGTCTTGGCCTACACAATTGAGTGTGCCCAAGGCCTGAGCATTGTTGTGGGAATCGAATCAATGAATGAGCAACTGTTTTAGGTAATTGTTGATTGAAACGCTCTATATTCCGATCGGATAAAGATATGAATTCGATTCTGATTGAGTTATGTGAGATCTAGTTGTGTTGATGCATTGAAACTTATCAAAAGTGGATCCTTGGCGCTCTAGTGCCTTTTTAGATTGATATTACCTTACACATTCACTATTTAAACCCAAATCATTATTTTCCAGCTTTAGTTCTTAATAAAATCTTAATTATTAGTTGTTTTAGTTAAATTTCGAGAATACCCATTCATAAATCTCTGTGGGAACGATACTCGGTCTTTTCGAATTATTACTACATCGCAACCCTACACTTGGGGAGTGATAGAGATAGAGAGGGAAATCGACAGGTTTGGCATCCCGAATGCGCGCGTACTAATGCCCCCACCATCTCATCCAACCATAAGAAGTCGCGGGACGTCAACTACCGCCAGGCAACACGAACTCGCACCAGTTCGCATAAGCAAAAGTTGGTCCCACATCCACACCCAATGGACAGGACTCGTGCCATATGCTCGTTCTATCCTCGTCACGCTTAGAAGAGTCGACGGAACACCCTGATCGTAGCCGAACTGTCTGGCGAACCTGCTCGGGTAATAAGGCTCGCGGTAGAACTCCATGCCTTCGCGGAACGGGAGAGAGGCGGTCCGGATCGATATCAGGAATTCTCTGTCAAAAGAGTCAACCGAATCCTCATCATCGGCGACTTCGATATCTTCATCAGCAATGGAAGCGGGAAAATGGTAGAAGTCAACTTCATTCTCACTGCAGATCCTTGAAGACACCCATTCTGGCGTCTTAAGCACCATCTTGGCCTTCATGAACCTGATAAGAGGCGCTCGGTCCGGAAAGAAGCAGGCGTGAGGCTTCGTGCCATATACCCATGGAAAATAAATGCCTAACCAGCCGCAGAAATAATGCCACCGGCAATAGGCCGCATCCATCCCATCAGAAGGTTTGTCCGGATTACTGTCAACATAACCAAACGCTCTATATACGCTGCAGAGTACAGGTGGCGCTATAGCAAGACGTTAACCACTGGCAAGGGCACCTACCATAACGAAGCAAGAAACCCTAACGCCATCAGCACTCTTCGAGCTGGGAAGCGTGACTGCGGACAACCAGTAAGCGAGGAAGCCTGCTAGCTCGCAAGTGGGAGACAATACGTTCGGGCAAGGAAACTTGCATTGGAACCTTTGTCGTAAGGCCCTTATTCTTTTAACATCAACTTTATATTTTTTGTAGTCGATCCTGAAAGAGAGAAAGGAGAGAGAATTTCACATAAGAAGCTATGCAGGAGAAAAGAGCATACATCATGAAAAGAAAGAAAGGGACGTCCCGTGAAGACTTACTTCAAGCCGTGGCTGAAGTAGACTGACCAATCTTCATAGTGTATCTTTGTAATGCAGCCAAATTGTTGCAATTCATTGAACAACTCCAAACACGCCTTGGAATGGTAGGCCTTCCGATCACCCTCGCGCCTGAAGCCAGACAATTCTTCATCAGAGGGGATATATTCGTGATAATACCTGTCGCGTATGGGCAAGCCCGCCATCATCTTAAGATCCCAGAGGGTTATGCTCATCTCTCCTTGAGGAAGATGGAAAGAGTTGGTAACGGAACTCCAGTAATTTAAGAAGCCCCTGAGAATCGTAGGATCTCATGGAAAGAAGCCGGCAGTCGCCACGATGGCGTAGTAAAGCCCGACCTCCCTCAGCACAGCATCGTGCCGGATCAGAATCTCCTTCGCCCAGGGGATGTAGCTATCACGACGATTTAGATGCCCTCGGGTACGGAAGCTCGAAGTCTCCCACATTGCGGACGTGCTCATAGGAAGGAATCTTTGACGCATCGTCTCAAAGAAATGAGTCGGATAAGGTGCATGCGGATCACACGTAGGCATGAGGAAAGTCATCTCCTTAATCTCACCAACCTTCTGTTGTTTCCCGTTGCTTCCTAGGGTGGAAGTAAGTAATTTCTCAGGAATTGAAGACCATCTCTCCACCCCACAGAATTGGCTAGGTCTATGAACATCAGATGGTTCGATGCTCGAAAAATGTTTACACCTCATAAGAGATTTCTGGTGCAAGATGACTTCACCATCGTAGGGATTTGTGATGCAGATGCCACGCTCAGCAACAATCTTGTTGCTCTCCCATCCAATCTTCATCCTTTCATATTTTAAGTCGAGGAGCTGTGTCAATTGCTGCGCTTGACTGAGTGCTTTGATTGGTTGTTTTCCTCATCCTCCTTTCTTCTTACCTTTCTGACGTGTCAGATTTTCTTCTACATTTTGAACAGGTATATCTTGAGGACCTGCCTCGATGGCACTCGCCACACCAGCAAGTTGGGCATACCAATAGACCCACTCTTGTTCTGTTCCCCACTTTGGAGGTTCAGGCGCTATCTTATTGACGAGGATGCGCACCAGCACTTCATGAGGAAGCTGCCCAATACGCTCCGAGAAATCCTTTATCTCGGGTTCAACCGTAGGAAAGAAGCGAGAGTTACGTCTTGGAGGAGGAGGAAGGACCTTCGGCCGTTCTTTTTCGACCGCGCTTCATCGGCGTCGGACCAGAAGCATGCGACCCAGAGGTTTCACCAGAAGATCCCATTGTCGCTACTGCAATTCACTGCAACGCGTAAACAGAGCGATGTTAGAAAATGACTCAATACACATGGGCAAATAGCCTAACGAAATCGTACCACAAACACAAGCACAGCATGTAGAGCACAAGCAATAAAGCATGAAAGCAACAAAATCAAGAGCATATCATATCAATCATCATATTCATTTCACAACAAAGCAACTGCCATCATACATGCACGCATACATGTGATTGATGCACACACAAAATCACAGATTGAACCCACAATGCATCCATGCATTTAGCCTAAAAATAGCCTTGACAAGTCCAGGTGCTTCTAAGCAGGTACTGGACAGAGTCAGTAGAGGGTTTCAGCATCATATATATGCAACTATTCGCACACAGCAACTTTACAGGCAATCGGAACGCTATAAGCGCACTCTGGCAGACATACTCTGAACCTGCCTAAAATAGACAGTCACGAGCTGTGACAGGCCAAAGCAGGTAGCCAACTGTAGGCCCAAGGCACTAAGCTCCAATCGTGCTTGAATTTTAAGTGATCTAGCCTCAAATAGTACTGAATTTGACTGAGAAACGGAGCCGCAAATGCCATTTCTTCACCGAGTGCAAAGCGGGGGCTAGAAATGAAAATTTTGGCTAAGTGTTGGGCTCACATGCGCCCAAGGTGGAGCCCCAGGCGCATGTGGCCCCTCACATGCGCCCAAGCCATAAAATTTGAAAGTGCAAACTTCGTCACTTAAGGCCTCAGGCGCATGTGCAATCTGACATGCGCCCGGCTCAGAAGAAAGGAATGAATGAGTTTGGAATTCAAGCTTCAGGCGCATGTGGCAGCCGCACATGCGCCCATCTCTAATTTTTGGGAAAACACTGGGCAGTGCCTTGGGCGCATGCCCAGAACAACATGCGCCTGGGATATGCGCCCACATTTTCAAGGGCGTTTGACCTACGCCTGAAGGGAAGTTTCCCCGTCGGAAGATGGATGGCAGGCCACATGTGCCCACAAGGGGACCACATGTGCCTTTACCTTGAGGGTGAGCTCTCTCACCTTGGGAGAATTGGAGTTTTCTGACTCGAAAAATTTTGGAATGACTCAGTGAGTCAACTATTTATACATGAGCCTAGGGGACCGGTGCACTGCACTAGCATGATGTAAGCATCCAGCGCAGCACACTGGGGGGGCACTTGTTGGGGCTCAAATTTGTACCCATTATAAAACAACATCCCGTGGTCCATTGGCAATGATTTGGATAAGTTTTGAGGCCAGGAAAGCCCTGAAAACGCCAGCACAACCTTGATCGCTTGGTATCGACCAAAATCCGTAAACAGCATTTTGGAGCGGAACTGGACATGCGCTTCACCGCCAAATGATCTAAAATATCCTAAAACCCCTAACCTGTAAGTTTCAAAGTCATCCGGTGCATATTTTTACCTGCGCACCTCGAAATGCGTTTCGTCCTTGCCTAGAGCTGACCAAAAGGGTCTGTAAGCCTATAGCTACCATTTCAGAGCAGAATTGGACATGCGCTTCACCGCCAAATGATCCGGAATGCCCTAAAATCCCTAACCTGCAAGTTTCAAAGTCATCTGGTGCATATATTTACCTGCGCACCTCGAAATGCATTTCGTCTCTGCCTAGAACCGACCAAAAAGGGTCCGTAAGCCTACAGCTACCATTTCAGAGTGGAACTGGACATGCGCTTCACCTCCAAATGATCCAAAATATCCTAAAACCCTTAACCTGTGAGTTTCGAAGTCATCCGGTGCATATTTTTACCTGCACACCTCGAAATGAGTTTCGTCCCTACTTAGAGCTGACCAAAAAGGGTCCATAAGCCTACAGCTACCATTTCAGCGAGGAACTGGACATGTGCTTCACCGCCAATTGATCCAGAATGCCCCAAAACCCTTAAATAGCAAGTTTGAAGTCATTAAGTGTGTATTTCCATGTGCGCGCTCCCCGGAACAACGTTCCTATACGACAAGCTAACCCGGAGGCTCCAAATTAGGAAGGAAATACCAAAATTGGCAACATCTGGACTTCCACACCCCACCCCGTTCATTCAGGAGGCCAATCCTAGCCTAGAAGTGGCTTGGTGACAGTGAGTGCATGTCTAGAAAAGGTAGCCGTCCTTTGGAGGTCCCCCGTCGGAGCTGAAATCCTGAAATTTTCTAAGTGCTGGAATCCTGAAAATCTGGCTAAGTAGTAGGAAAATGCCAGCAAAGGACATGCGCCTGGCCTCCCACCACATGCGCCTACACTCTATTGATGAAAGGGAGTGAATTGAAAACTTTTCCGAAAAGCGCCGGGAAATGCGCCGGTAAAGGACATGCACCCGGATCCACCACATGCGCCTGATCTGTTTTCTCCACATGCGCTTGACTTGTTTTCTGTCACATGCGCCGGGAAATACCCACCGGACCGGACCCGAACCCGATTAACCCCCTATAAATAGTGAAGTCACCTCATTTCATTAGCACGAGATCATCCCCTGCCGACCTCAGAGTGATGTAAGCACCAAATGCGCTTGCTTTGTTTCCCCTCACCGGATGCCTTAGTCGGAGTGGATTCCCTCGCCGGAATCCCTAGCTGGAAAGGGATTTCCTCGCCGAAATCCCAAGTTCGGAGGAAAATCCTGAAATTTTCTAAGTGTTGGGCACATGCGTCGACTTATCCCCCACATGCGCCGGCTTATTCGACCACATGCGCCGGCTTTTCCCACCAGAAAATTCTGAATTTTCTCTAAGTCTGGGAGGGACATGCGCCCACCATTTGGGTCCAGGCGCATGTGCACTACCACATGCGCCCGGATCACCTCTCCTTCATCTATTTGTATGTGAAATGGGCACATGCGCCCGGAAAACGGCCACATGCCCCCACCATCAGGCACATGCGCCTGGAACCTTGCTCAAAATGAGACATGCGCCTGCATAGCCCCCCCTCCATGCGCCTGGACGCTGGTTGGAGGGGTGGGCCTTCGATCGTGCGCCCCACCTTCGTCCGGGATCGAATTTTGATGAAACCGCCTCTCCTAGATGCATCTCGATGAGTTCTATCCATCCACTGGATCAGATTCTCCAACGGTCAATGATAAATAGCCTAAATCAGTGTTTTGGTCCAAAATGAACAACACTTAACCAATTTGGCAGCTCCGAAAGTCCTTCCGAAAGAGCCGAAAACGAGAAGAATCGGGCGGAATTGGACCGAGCCCGAGTGGGAAACTTTTCTTTTACTTAACATGATACACCATAATCATGCACCGTGACGAGATTATCCAATCTCAGGACCCTTGAATACCCTAATCAAGCGGTTGGCAGGCCCTCTACTTAGTCATTTCCAGCACTGGGAAGTGCCCTGTTGGCCCGAAAATCGACTTCTACTAAGAAAATCAAAACGCGATCGCACCGCGATCTTCATGGATGTAATCCACCCCTGTTCCAAGACGGTCATCAATAATATTCACCGATTTTCCTTATTAGACCGCAAACAGGCCCACTACTTAGTCATTTCCAGCCTTGGGAAGTGCCCTGTTGGCCCGAAAATTGACTTCTACTAAGAAAATCGAAACGCGATCGCACCGCGATCTTCGTGGACCTAATCCACCCCTTTTCAAAGACGGTTATCGATAATACTCACCGATTTCTCTAATCAGACCGCAAACAGGTCCACTACTTAGTCATTTTCAGCCCTAGTAAGTGCCTTGTTGGCTTGAAAATTGACTAATGCCAAATGAAATCAACCGCGATCTCAAAGACGTCGAGGCAAAGCTGAAGCGCTCAGGCTATCCAACAGCCGAGTTAAGCATTTACGGGGCACTGATCCTCATCATTCATAAGAAATTGGCATGAACAGGAGTCCATCGGACCCTATACTTAGCCACTTGCAGCCATCGAAAATAGCCGATCCAGCCTATTGAATTTGGATCTTCAAAAGATCTTGGCTCGATAAAGCCTATTTGATCCCAAATAAATCATTGAAAATACTCAGAAGAAAGAGTATTCTCGAAGACGAGTCACCCGACTCCAGAAGAAATACGTTGACTTTACTGTACAAAGCTCTATTCATCCCAGATAAAGGTCGGAGGCTAAACCTAAGGGGTTATGGTTACCACGAGAAACCACAAACAAATAGTTCAAACTAAGCTTGAAACATCCTGCTATAGATTGCCACTATGAAAAAGACAGTCGATGCCCTACTCATCAACAACGGGTCCATCGGTTGAGTTGATGAGGTAGTTGCGGATTGCTTTCCTAAGGTCACCTGTTCACAGTAACAGGCGCGGGCTTTAGGTTATGCCGACCAACATTCGAGGATCGTGTATTCCAGCGGTCACCTGTTCACAGTAACAGGCGCGGGCCCAGAGTTGCACCACTCGAATCCTGACAGTCTCTCAACCCGGACAATCCGAAAGAAAATGGGACATAAACGTCCAGCGTGTCTAACAAATGTGGCTCAGTCCATAATAAGAAAACAAAGGTCTACACGACCATGAACTCAAGACCATAATCCCTGGCGGATTAGTCTTTTGCCTTCCAATCAAGGGTGATCAACCATTGATGTAATTAAAGGCTCGTGACCAGTATCACAGCCTGGAATGTAAAAGATCTCAGAATCTCTGGAATAAAATTCGCCTTGCGATATCTCTCACTTGTGTACACTTTGTGATTGCTTATGATTGTCTATGAATGTCTCTATACTCAGAATTTCCCCAGAATAAAAGAAACACAGAAAAAAAGGACTGCTGACGAGCAGTTTTTCTGATCTTTTTCTAAGTTCTAGCAATAGTCCAGTCCCTGAACTCTCTAGACGTGTAACATACACTGTCCGACCGGTTAAGATCGGTCGGCCAGCCCAGTCCGACCGGTCACGACCGGTCGGCCCTGCGTAAGACAGTGACCTTTTCAAATCCGAACTCCGAATTCTTTTGCGTAGTGCGTATCCTTACGTAGTTTCTAGATGATTCTGACATAACCGAGCTTCCCCACTATAAAAGGACACCTAGGGGCTCTTCCTAGGGCATCATGGAAGCTAAGGGACGTCGTGGGAGAGGAAGGAAGTCGTCGTGGAGTATCTGCAACCCTCCAAACTCTGATTTTATAGTTTTTTATGTTTTCTTATTTGAGTTGTAGTTGTAGTATGACAATGCTCGGCTAGAATCTCTCAGCTAAGGCTGACAGGTGAAGCTTGTAGCCAATTCCATGTTTGATTCAGATTAGTTCAAGTAATTTTACTTCAAGTTTGGATTTTTTCATATTCTAGTTCTTAAAGTTGATAGTTTTAGATGTTTTATGAGAGTTCATGTGCTCCGAACATGGATTCCTTGCAATTCTCTGAGATTATCATGTTGTGCTTGTTTAGATTCGAATTATAGTAATCCTTAAGCAGGCCATAGTCCATAAGCATGGCTGTTACTCCAAAGGCTATGATTTGGAATTCTGCATTGTTGGATGGGACTAGAACTTGGAAGTTTAACTTGAGTGGGATTGAATGTGTTTAATGCTTTATTTTCCAACTAGATGAGAGATAGGACTTCAAATCTAGTTGTATATCTTGCTTGGATTGATTGGATTGACATGGGATTACTACAAGTGGATCCTTGAATGCCTTAGTGCCTTTAAATTACTGTTTTCATTAAGTTTCTGTTTTAGCATAATTGTCCAATTGAATCTCTTATTTATTGCAAACTGAGTTACTAGAATAGTTTGGAACTTGTTCTCCAATTCCCTGTGGATCGACCTCGGTCTTACCGAGATTTATTACTACATCGCAGCCTTGCACTTGAGGCGAGCGGACAAGTTTTTACGCCGTTGACTTTAGATAACGGTTCTAAATTATTTTTATTGGTTATAGAAGTAGTTAGGATTTATTGTTTTCTTAGGATTAGTTTTTCTGAATTCTAGAACTAACAAAGTTTGTTTTGTTTTATAGGAAGTTCTTCTAGTTCAACCAAATCGGTATTATCCTTCCAACTTGAACTCTTTTAGTTTTTTATTTTTATTTTTCAGATTTTAGGATTTAGGATTAGTTCTGATTTTTTATTTTGTGGTTTATGTCCCGTTGGGAACGAGACTACAAAAATCATCTCCAATCCGAAGGTGGTTTAGTTGGACCACTATCCGTTCATAGACGAATCCAAAAATCTGTAGAACATTGTGATAATTTGGGGAGTATGGATCAAAACCTTTAAGGAATCCTCCCCCCCCAGTCCAACTACAAACGCAAATCAAGAGGGAGTAGGAGAGAATGAGGTACATAAAGTTCCTCCAATGAGATCACTTCGTGACTACCTACAACCGGCCCTTGCAACTACACCCTCTTGTGTGGTTCTACCACCAACTGGGGGAAGCACTGACATAAAGCCGGGTGTAATTCAACTTATACCAAAGTTCCATTGGCTAAACTCTGACAGCCCATATTTGCACTTAAAGGAATTCGAAGAAGTGGTGGCTACCTTGCAATACACGAATGTTTCGGAAGATACCATTGAGCTTAAACTCTTTCCCTTTTCATTGAAAGAAAGAGCCAAGAATTGGCTTCACTCTCTTAGACCACACTCGATAGGGTCATGGAACGAGATGACCCAGGAATTCTTGAAAAGGTTCTTCTTAGCTCATAAAACGAACACCCTTCGAATAGCCATAATGAATTTTTCGGCTAAAGAGGGTGAATCTTTCTTCCAATGTTGGTAGAGATTTAAGGAACTCCTGCTTGCATGCCCCCATCATGGCTACAAGAGTTGGTGAATTATAAACTTCTTAAACGATGGATTACGTTCCAATATGCGCCAATTCGTAGAGATGATGTGCAACGGTGAGTTCATGAGCAAAAATCCAGATGAAGCTTGGAGTTATTTGGATATGTTGGTCGAGAATGCCCAATCTTGGGATACCTCGGATAAACCCAATAACCCTAAGCCTACTCAAGAGAAAGAGAAAGGAGGGATCTATATCCTCAAGGAGGAAGACGACGTGAATGCAAGGATAGCCAACCTCACAAGGAAGATCGAGGCTATGGAACTTAGTAAGAGTGGAGTTCCAAAGTCCAATGAAGCTATTGAAACCATATGTGGGATTTGTCTCACCAATTTACACGCTACGCAAGATTGTCCTACAATTCCTGCATTTCAAGAGGTGTTACATGAACATGCAAATGCCACATATGGGTATCAACGGCCTTTCAATGGACCGGTGGGTAATACGTACAATTCTACTTGGAAGAACCAGCCAAATTTCAGTTGGAAGAATGCTCCCACGGGCAATCCTACCAACTCTCAAGGAGGGCCACCCATCAAAATATGGCCCCACCTCAATTCTCAATGGAGGATACTTTGAAAGCGTTTATACAGGGGCAAACGCAAATTAACCAAACGAATCAGCAAATGTTCCAAGAACTTGAAGTCTCGGTTGATGAGATTAAGGGACGCTTGAATGTTAGGGAAGAGACCTTTCTGGCCCAACCTTAGCCCAATCCAAAACAAGTACATGAAGTAAGCATTCCTGATCCCTTCAACCAACATATGGAGCAAGCCAAATCTGTCACCACTCTTAGAAGTGGTAAACAAATCACCAAATTTATTTCGGTGAAGGCCAACAAGCCTAATGATCCGGTTAATTCTGAGGATGAGGACGGATCCAACTTAGCCCCACAAGAAAAGGAATGCATTCATAAGCCCATAGCACCATTCCCTTCGAGATTGATTACTCCAAAATCTCTTTCAAACTCTCATGATATTCTAGAGATTTTCAGACAAGTCAAGATAAACATTCATTTGCTTGACGACATCAAATAAATCCCCTTTTATGCCAAGTTTATAAAGGACCTATGCACAACTAAACGCAAATATAATGTGCAGCAAAAGGCCTTCTTAAATGAGCAAGTGAGTGCCATTCTTACTGAAAAGACCCCTCCAAAATTCAAAGATCCCGGTAGTCCTACAATCTCATGTATCATCGGAGACTACCAGATTGAGCGTGTATTACTAGATTTGGGGGCAAGCGTAAACTTGATCCCATACTCGGTATATGAGCAATTGGGTCTTAGTGAATTAAAACCCACCAAAACCACGTTGCAACTCACTAATAGATCTATCCCGTGTACCGATAGGGATAGTTGAGGATGTTCTAGTCCAAGTTGACAAATTCTACTACCCGGTAGATTTTATCGTCTTGGACACAACCGATTCTAGATGCTAACACTCAAATACCAGTGATCTTAGGCCGCTCGTTCCTTGCTACATCAAACGCAATCATCAATTGTCGGAACGGGGTGATGCAATTATCCTTTTGGAATATGACGTTAGAGGTGAATGTGTTCCACTTAGGCAAAAGGCACAGGGATGTTGATGATGACGAGCTCTTCGAGGTAAACATGCTCGAATCTTTTGAAAAAGAGGAGTTCCTCCAACTTGAACCACTAGAAAGCTTGGAGACATGCTTGGCACATTAATTTTGAGGATTCCAAAGACCCCATCATTAGTGAAATTGTGCAAGCATTGAATATTGAGAGACCGGTAGTTGGTACTAGCTGGTGGAGGCCCCATTTTGAAAGATTGCCACTAACCACATCAAGGCCTCTACCGTCTAACATTAAACCACCGAAGCTTGACCTTAAACCATTGCCATCCGAGCTTAAATATGTATACTTGGGTTAAGAAGAAACATTCCCGATTGTCATTGCCTCTCACTTAGGTAAAGACCAAGAGCTCAAGTTGATTGAGCTACTCAAAGAACATAGGGGAGCCATAGGTTGGACAATAGCAGATCTCAAAGGGATAGATTCTTCGGTTTGTACTCACCATATACACCTCGAAGAAAATGCAAAACGACTAGACAACCTCAATGAAGGCTAAATCCAAATATGATGGAGGTTGTCAAAGCTGAGGTATTAAAGCTACTATATGTGGGTATCATCTACCCCATCTCGGATAGCTAATGGGTGAGTCCTACCCAAGTTGTCCCTAAGAAATACGGTATTACCATCATAGAAAATGCCAACAACGAACTTATACCGATTAGAGTAACCACCGATTGGCGTATGTGCATTGATTATCGGAAGCTTAACACGGTCACTAGGAAGGACCACTTCCCTCTCCCATTCATGGATCAAATTTTGGAGAGGTTAGCAGGGCATTCCTATTATTGCTTCCTAGATGGCTATTCCGGCTACAACCAAATTGAGATAGCCCTAGAGGACAAAGAGAAAACTACATTTACATGCCCGTTTGGTACCTTCGCATACCGAAGAATGCCATTTGGACTATGTAATGCACCCGCCACATTCCAACGATGCATGTTGAGTATTTTCTCGGACATGGTGGGTGAATTTCTTGAGGTGTTCATGGATGATTTTTCTATTTTTGGTTGTACTTTTGATGAGTGCCTCAATCACTTGAAGTTGGTCTTAATGAGGTGTGAGGAGAAGAACCTCGTTTTAAACTGAGAAAAGTTTCATTTCATGGTACAAAGAGGAATAGTCCTTGGACATATCATTTCGTCCAATGGAAAAGAGGTAGATCAAGAAAAAATTGACATAATTTCCAATCTACCATCACCCAAAAGCATACGAGACGTACGGTCCTTTCTTGGACAAGCCGGTTTTTATTGAAGGTTCATAAAGGACTTTAGTCATATTTTTAGGCCTTTATGTAACCTCCTCCAAAAGGAGAACCAATTTGAGTGGAGTGCTGAATGTCAATTAGCTTTTCTAAAGCTAAAAGACATGTTGACAACCGCTCCTATCATGCAACCACCGGATTGGTCCATACCTTTTGAGTTTATTTGTGAAGCGAGCGATTATGCTATTGGGGCGGTGTTTGGCCAAAAGAAGGACAAGAAGCCCCATGTTATCTACTATGCAAGTAAGACCTTGAATCTCGCCCAAGTTAATTACTCGACTATGGAGAAAGAGCTCCTAGCCGTCATCTTTACCTTAGACAAATTCAGGCCTTACTTAATAGGATCCAAGGTCATCGTTTACACAGATCATGCGGCGCTAAAACACCTTCTTTCTAAGAAGGATGCCAAGCCCCGTTTGCTTAGATGGATCCTACTCCTTCAAGAATTTGGTTTGGAGATCAAAGACAAGAAGCGAGTAGAAAATGTGGTGGCGGATCATCTATCCCGCCTAGTCCTACTTAATTCCATTAACGAGTGACCTATTGAGGACTTATTCCCTGATGAGCAACTCTTTGTTTCCATGCATCCACCATGGTACGCTGACATAGCCAATTATCTTTCCACAAGTGCGAGGCCGATTCATTGGACTGCACAGGACAAACGTATATTTCTAAGGGAAGTGCACAGATTTTTCTGGGATGAACCGTTATTGTTTAAATATTGCCCAGACCAAATTATAAGGAGATGTGTCCCTGATGATGAACATAATTCCGTCATCTCCTTTTGCCATGATCAAGCATGTGGGGGTCATTTCTCTGCTAAGAAAACCATTGTAAAAATTCTGCAGTGTGGTTTTTTTTCCCACGCTATTTAAGGACACCCACGAGTTTTGCAAAGCATTCGAGCATTGCCAAAAGTTAGGAGGTGTATCCCGTCGAAATATGATGCCTCTTACCCCAATTCAACATCTTGAAGTCTTTGACTGTTGGGGCATCGATTTCTTGGGACCATTCCCCTCATCTTTTGGACATATCTATATATTTCTTGTCGTAGACTATGTGTTTAAATGGATAGAGGCTATCCCATGTAGAACCAACGATCATCGTACGGTTCTAAAGTTCCTCAAAGAAAACATACTTTCCAGATTTCGGACGCCTCGAGCCATCATTAGTGATGGTGGTTCTCACTTTCGCAACAGTCCTTTTGAAGCCTCAATGAAGAAATATGGCATTAGGCATAAAGTGAGTACCCCATACCACCCACAAACAAGTGGGCAAGCTGAAATTTCCAATCGGGAACTCAAACAGAATTTTTAAAAAGACGATGAGGCCGAATCGTAAGGATTGGTCACTAAGATTAGATGATGCACTTTGGGCTCACCGTACCGCTTACAAGACCCCCATTGGAATGCCCCCTTATAGACTTGTCTATGAGAAAGCTTGCCACTTACCTGTGGAGATTGAACACAAAGCCTATTGGGCAATTCGGGCTTTAAATTTTGACATTGATAAGGCTAGCTTACTTCGCAAACTCCAATTAAATGAGCTTGATGTTCGCTCACCTCAAGTGTAAGGCTGCGATGTAGTAATAAATCTCGGTAAGACCGAGGTCGATCCACAGGGAAAGAGTAATAGCTTCCTAATTACTCCAGCAACTTAGTTTAATAGAGTAAATTCAGATTCAATGGAATGTTTAATTAAAACAGTAACTTAATGAAAAATCAGAGATATAATGTACTAAGGCTTTCAAGGATCCACTTGTAGCAATCCTATGTTAATTCAGTCAATCCAAGTAGAGAACACAACTAGATTTGAAGTCCTATCTCTCATCTAGTTGGAAAATAAAGCATTCACACACATTCATCCAATTCAAGTTGAACTTCCAAGTTCAAGTCCATTCAATCAATGTAGAATTCAAATTCATAGCCTGCAGAGTAACAGCCATGCCTATGGACTATGGCCTGCTCAAGGATTACTATAATTCGAATCTAAACAAGCAACCTGTGATAATCTCAGAGAATTAAAAGGAATTCATGTCCGGAGCACATAAACTCAGATAAGACATCTCAAACTACCACCTATTGGACCGAAACATAAGAAAAATCCAACTTTGAATTAAAAATACTTGAATCAAACTGAAATTAACATAGAACTAGCTACAAGCTTCACCTCTCAGCCTTAGCTGAGAGGTTTTAGCCGAGCATAGTCATGCTACAACTAAAAACTCAAAAATAAAGCATAAAACTAGAAAAACCCGAAAATAGATGTTACAGACGCTCCACAGTCGCCTTCAGCCTCCAAACTCACGTTCCTTCTCTTCTCTCATACCTTAGGGAGAGCCCCTAGGTGGCCTTTTATAGCAACAAGCCCCCCTTGCGTCGGATTCTGCGAAAGCCTTCGCATTGCGCAGCAATTTTCGGAGTCCCAATTTAGAAAGGAGTCTTCTTACGCAGGGCCGACCGGTCGTGACCGGTCGGACTAACTTTTTAAACCATCCAGCGAGTGCATCCGACCGGTCATGACCGGTCGGACAAATCTATCCGCGTCCAGCGTGCATGCCCGACCGGTCATGACCGGTCGGGCTTTGTTTCCTCTTCGTCCAGAGCCTATAGCCGACCGGTCATGACCGGTCGGCCCTTCCTCAATGTCTTCTGCCTTCATGGCCGACCGGTCTTGACCGGTCGGCCTTCTTCTATTGCTCCTTTCTGATGTGTCTGACCGGTCGGACGGCCGGTCAGCCTTGTTATTCTTCAGCTTTTTCTTCTTTTCTTCATCCTCTTTTCTCTCTCTTTCTTCTTCTTTCTTTGGTCCATCCTAAGACTTCATGCAATAGCTTCAAATACATTCTTTTGGCTCCAATTTGATGAAATCCACTCTCATCCCTATAATCATAAAAACATATGTTAGGTGGGCCTTTAAACCATGAAAATCATGCAACGTTGTCGTGAAATGGGCAATGCAATGTATAAATTGGAGGTTCAACACACCCCCCAACCAGCTTTTTGCTAGTCCCGAGCAAAACATGCGTGAAACAGTTTCAAACCTCCAAATCCAACCCTCTTCCAGAAACCATGTTTCTATCCATTCCAAGATGTATAAGTGTAAAATTTGGAAAAATTAGGTGTTAGAAGCTGAACCTTGGACTCTCAAAACATAAGAAGTGCTTACATGAAATCCCCGCTGACTGATTGATAAATAGAAGAATTCGAACAAATTCAACCTAGTGTGCATAGTGAAAGTTCATCTCATGAGTTCCTGGAACCATCTTCTTTATAGATTAAGTAGACCAGGGATTTCAAGGTGCACAGAGCAACAGCAAGCCTATGACAGGAATTTGCCTTACCGTCCTTCCGACGGCTTTCACACTACGTCCCATTTCCGGCTTTGGTTACGGTTCGACCATCCCCCGGTTGGTAATAGGTAGCCCTTTTCGGAATTTTCCACCATTTTTCTTTCCTTCCCGATTTCATCCTTTCTTTCCTTTTTCTTTTAACTTAGATAGGATTTTTAGAAATCCATATCTTTCATTATTTTCCCATGGACAAGGATGGACAAAATACCCCGGCTTGGCTGCTCAACACCTCTAAACCAAAGTCTATCTAATCCACAAATCACATAAACCTGTTACTCATGAAAATCGTGTAATGTGAACTTGGTGTAAAGGTGTTCAAATTTTCTATCAATCACAACAATAGGGGAATTAACATATAAAGCCATTATGTTGGAAGAAATTCCAAACTACAACATCACACACTTCGTTTCTCCTCCTCTTCTACTCATAGCCTCTCAAATGTATAGAAACAAAATTTTCTAAAAGAGTTTTGAGATGTTAGAAAATTCGAAAAAATTTGTGCATATGAAGCTCGAAATGTTGCAATATGCTAGATGAGGGATCTCATCTCACCCCCCAACCAAATCTTGCATTGTCCTCAATGTAAAAAGATAGTTAGTTAGCATGAACATGAGAACTATGGTAAAATATGAGAGAGTGAGAATCAATAGTACCTGAGAGAGCGATCATGGAGGTCTGCAATTCCAACAACTAAATCCTACTAAAACAGTAAAACAAAACTAAACCTACCTATGCTATACCTCCATCAGACTAGGAGATCAATAATCCTGATAGACAGGATCATTCAGGGAGATGGACATGTCCTCTGAATCAAATTTCTCAACAAATGGTTTAAGGCGTTGTCTATTAACTTTGAAACAGTCACCATTTGCTACATTCTCAATCTCAACAGCCCCATGAGGAAAAACTTCTTTAACAATATATGGGCCGGTCCATCGAGATCGTAATTTTCCCGAAAAAAGATGAAGTCGGGCATTATACAAGAGCACTTTCTGTCCTTCATGGAAGGATTTCCTTAAGATGTGCTTGTCATGAAAGGCCTTCATCTTGCTCTTGTAAATTCTCGAATTCTCATATGCATCGTTCCGGATCTCTTCAAGCTCATTTAATTGAAGTTTGCGAAGTGAGCTAGCCTTGTCTATGTCAAAATTTAGGGCCCGAATTGCCCAATAGGCTTTGTGTTCTATCTCCACAGGCAAGTGGCAAGCTTTCCCATAGACAAGTCTATAAGGGGACATTCCAATGGGTGTCTTGTAGGCAGTACGGTGAGCCCAAAGTGCATCATCTAATCGTAGGGACCAATCCTTGCGATCCAGTCTCACCGTCTTTTCTAAAATCTGTTTGATTTCCCTATTGGAGATTTCAGCTTGCCCACTTGTTTGTGGGTGGTATGGGGTACTCACTTTGTGCCTAATACCATATTTCTTCATCAAAGTTTCAAAAGGTCTATTGCAAAAGTGAGCACCACCATCACTAATAATGGCTCGAGGCGTCCCAAATCTAGAAAGTATGTTTTCTTTGAGAAACTTGAGAACCGTACGATGATCATTGGTTCTACATGGGATAGCCTCTATCCATTTAGACACATAGTCTACGGCCAACAGAATATAGACATGTCCAAAAGATGAGGGGAATGGTCCCATGAAATCGATGCCCCAACAGTCAAAGACTTCAAGATGTTGAATTGGTGTGAGAGGCATCATATTTCGACGGGATAATCCTCCTAACTTCTGGCAGCGCTCGCACGCTTTGCAAAACTCGTGGGTGTCCTTAAATAGCGTGGGCCAATAAAAACCACACTGCAGAATTTTTGCAGTTGTTTTCTTGGCTGAAAAATGACCCCCACATGCTTGATCATGACAAAAGGAGATGACTGAATTGTGTTCATCATCGGGGACGCATCTCCTTATAATTTGGTCTGGGCAATATTTAAACAATAGAGGTTCATCCCAGAAAAATCTGCGCACTTCCCTTAGAAATTTACGTTTGTCTTGCGCAATCCAATGAGTCGGCATCGCACTTGTGGAAAGATAATTGGCTATATCAGCATACCATGGTGGATGCGTAGCAACAAAGAGTTGCTCATCAGGGAATGAGTCCTCAATAGGTGACTCATCAATGGAATTTGGTAGGACTAGGCGAGATAGATGATCCGCCACCACATTTTCTACCCCCTTCTTATCTTTGATCTCCAGGTCGAATTCTTGAAGGAGTAGGATCCATCTTAGCAAACGGGGCTTAGTATCCTTCTTAGAAAGAAGGTATTTCAGCGCCGCATGATCCGTATAAACAATAACTTTGGATCTTATTAAGTATGGCCTGAATTTGTCCAAGGCAAAGATGACAGCTAGGAGCTCTTTCTCCGTAGTTGAATAATTAACTTGGGCAGGATTCAAGGTCCTACTTGCGTAGTAGATGACATGGGGCTTTTTATCTTTCTTTTGGCCTAACACCGCCCCAATAGCAAAATCGCTAGCATCGCACATCAACTCAAAAGGCATGGACCAATCTGGTGGTTGCATGATAGGAGCGGTTGTCAACATGTCTTTTAGCTTTGAAAAAGCTAATTGACATTCGGCACTCCACTCAAATTGGGTCTCCTTTTGTAGAAGGTTGCATAAAGGCCTTGAGATGTGACTAAAGTCCTTTATAAACCTTCGATAGAAGCCGGCGTGTCCAAGGAAGGACCGCACATCACGTATGCTTTTGGGTGGTGGTAGATTGGAAATTATGTCAATTTTCGCCCGGTCTACTTCTATTCCATTGGACGAGATGATGTGTCCAAGGACTATTCCTCTTTGTACCATGAAATGGCATTTTTCCCAGTTTAATACAAGCTGTTTTTCCTCACACCTTATTAAGACCAACTTCAAGTGCTCGAGGCACTCATCAAATGTACAACCAAAAACAGAGAAGTCATCCATGAACACCTCAAGAAACTCACCTACCATGTTCGAGAAAATACTCAACATGCATCGTTGGAATGTGGCGGGTGCATTGCATAACCCGAATGGCATCCTTCGGTAGGCGAAGGTACCAAACGGGCATGTAAATGTGGTTTTCTCTTGGTCTTCCGGAGCTATCTCAATTTGGTTGTATCCGGAATAGCCATCTAGGAAGCAATAGTAGGGATGGCCTGCCAACCTCTCCAAAATTTGGTCCATAAATGGGAGAGGGAAGTGGTCTTTCCTAGTGACCGTATTGAGCTTCCTATAATCAATGCACATACGCCAACCGGTGGTCACCCTAGTCGGTATAAGCTCGTTGTTGGCGTTTTCAATGATGGTAACACCGGATTTCTTGGGGACAACTTGGGTAGGACTCACCCATTGGCTATCTGAGATGGGGTAGATGATACCTACATCCAATAGCTTTAACACTTCGGCTTTGACAACCTCCATCATGTTTGGATTTAGCCGTCTTTAAGGTTGTCTAGTCGTTTTTGCGTTTTCTTCAAGGTGTATTCGGTGAGTGCAAACCGAAGGATCTATCCCTTTGAGATCCGCTATTGTCCAACCTATGGCTTCCCGGTGTTTTTTGAGTAACTCAATCAACTTGAGCTCTTGGTCTTTTTCTAGGTGGGAGGCAATGACAACTGGGAAAGTTTCCTCTTGACCCAGATATACATATTTAAGCTCGGATGGCAATGGTTTGAGGTCAAGCTTCGGTGGTTTGATGCTAGACGGTAGAGGCCTTGATGTGGTTGGTGGCAATTTTTCAAAATGGGGCCTCCACCGGCTAGTATCAACTACCGGTCTTTCTATATTTAATGCATGCACAATCTCACTAATGATAGGGTCTTTAGAATCCATGAAGTGTGCTAAGCATGTCTCCAAACTTTCTAGCGGTTCAAGTTGGAGGAGTTCTTCTTCTTCAAAGGTTTCAAGCATGTTTACATCGAAGAACTCATCATCATCGACATCCCTATGTCTTTTGCCCAGGTGAAATACATTCACCTCTAGTGTCATGTTTCCAAAAGATAATTGCATCACCCCATTCCGGCAATTGATGATTGCGTTTGATGTGGCAAGGAATGGGCGGCCTAATATCACCGGTATTTGGGTGCTAGCATCCAAAACCGGTTGTGTGTCTGTTCGCTTCCCCAAGTGTAGGGTTGCGATGTAGTAATAAACTCGGTAATACCGAGGTCGATCCACAGGGACTTATGTAGGATGTCACAAACTCATCCACAAGTTTCTATTGAAGCTAACAATCAAAGTTTGAATAGAATGTGTGTGATTAACAGTTTAAGCTAAATTGAATGTAAACAATTATAAGAAGGCACTAGGGGTTCGAGGATTCACTTGTAGCAATCCTCGATGTTCAATCCGCTGTGGTTTCCCATTCTCTCAACTAGAATCACCAGTCAGGTCTATCTAGTCGGATGATAGAACTGTTAAACCAGAAGTCTGTAACATGTAAGTTCTGTGCATAAAGTTCACTCAACTCTAGGCTGATCTGAGCATGCTCATTGCATAGGTCATTCACCTTTTCTATAGGTCCAATTCCCAATCATAACCATCCTCAAGTCTTCTCACAAGACAAGGCTAGATCATGATTTGAACTGGATTCAAATTATATGCACAATCCATACATATTCCAGATAATCAACCAAAACTAGAACTTTGGCACGAAGTCCCTTTATGAAGAGCTTGGTACTAGAGCGCACTCCAATTCCTCGGATCATACAGGTCTAGACCGTTGCAAACAAATTAAGAAGATAAGTAATCCATCCAAACATCCATGAGTCATCACAAGACTAAGAGAAATTACTTAAAAACTTGTATAAACTTCAAACCTTAGTTCATAATCATGAATTCCAAACTGAAAACCACTTAACTACGAATTAAAACATCTTGGATACACTACAAGCTTCACCTCTTAGCCCTAGCTAAGAGGTTTAGCTGCTCATGATCCAAGGAAACATGAAACAACTACAAAAAGCATAAAAACAGCAAAGCAAACCAAAAGGAGTTGTGAAACTCCAATCTTCACTTCCACAGCCTCCAACCTCGCCTGAACCCTTCTAGGATGCCCTAGGAACGATCCCTAGGTGTCCTTTTATAGTCTGGAAGCTCCACAACTTCGGAAGAATCGAGAACTTGCGTAACACTTACGCAGCGCAGAAAAAATCGGGATGAAATTAGAAATTTCTAACTCAGTACGCATGGCCGACCGGTCATGACCGGTCGGCTTTAAGTGAAAACACTCCAGCAGGTATGCCCGACCGGTCAAGACCGGTCGGGCCTAGTAGAACATCAGTCCAGCAAGCCTATCCGACCGGTCAAGACCGGTCGGATGTTTTCATCCACCTTTGACCGGTCGGTCCTTTTCAATGAAGTTCCAGCATATGTCCGACCGGTCAAGACCGGTCGGACGTCTTCAGTAGGAGCCAAATCTGCATGGCTGACCGGTCACTGACCGGTCTGGCTTCCTTGGCCGACCGGTCACGACCGGTCAGCCCTCTTTTCTTCTTGTATTTTTCCTTTCTTTCTTCCTTCTGGTTTCTTTTCTTCTTTAGTTCTTTCTTTCTTTATTAGAATAGTTCCAAATGAGCTCATTATATCTTCAATTGAGTAGAGTCCACCCTCAATCCTGTAGTCACACAACATGCATTGAATTAGCTTCCAAACCATACAAACCTTGCACAATGAGTGATGAATTGGGGTTAGAATATGCATAATTAAGAGCTCAACACACCCCCCAACCAGCATTTTGCTAGTCCCGAGCAAAACATGCGTGAAGCTAATCTCATTCTTCGAAACTCAACTCTCTTTCAGAAACCATCCTTTTATACATTCCAAGGTTCATAAGCTTAAGATTCAGAAACATTAGGCAACAGAGGTTGAAACCGTAAACTCTCAAAACATAATACGCATTCATATGAAATTCCCGCTGATTGGTTGATAAATAGAAAGATTTGAACAAATTTAACCTAGTGTGGGTAGTGAAAATTCATCTCACGAGTTTCTAGGATTATCTTCTTCATAGATCAAGTAAACTATAGAACTCAAGGTCCATAGAGCCACATCAAGCCAATGACAGGGATTTGCCTTACCGTCCTTCCGACGACTTTCACACTACGTCCCATTTCCGGCTTTGGTTACGGGTAGACCATCCCCCGGTTGGTAGTAGGTAGCCCTAATCGGAATTCTCCACCATTTTTCCACATTCCCAATTTCATCCTTCCTTTTCCTTTTTCTTTTTAAATTAGATAGGATTTTTAAAAATCCATATCTTTCATTATTTTCCCATGGACAAGGATGGACAAAGTACCCCGGCCTGATTTCTCAATACCTTAATTCAAAGTCTAGCTAATTCATAAGTCACATAATCCCTTCAACTCATGAAAATCGTGTAATGTGAACTAGGTGTAAAAGTGTTCAGATTTTCTATCAATCACAAAAATAGGGGTGTTCACATATAAAACCATTATGCTATGAGAGATTGCAGACATCCAGCCCCATACACTTCATATCTCCTCCTCTTATGCTCATATCAACTTGAATGTGTAAAACCGGTGTTTTCCAAAAGAGTTTCGAATTTTTGAAAAATCGAAAAAAATTTCACATGATTGCTTGAAATGTTGCAAATTGCTGGATTCATCCAAGTGATCCTACACCCCCCAACCAAATTTTGCATTGTCCTCAATGAAAAAGATGTACAATGAGCAAAACATGAGAGCAATTTGAAAATAAAAGGGAGTGAGGAATGATAGTACCTGAGAGAGTGAAAAGTGGAGATCTTCCTCCTTCTAACAAACCTATGAAAACGAAAACAAAAGTAGCAGAATCCTAATCCTAACCACTCTATACCTCCATCAGACTAGGAGATCAATTATCCTGATACACAGGATCATTCAGATGTATGGACATACTTTCTGCAGGAAAGTTTTCAAAGAACGGCTTTAATCGCTACCCATTTGCTTTAAAAATGTTGCCGTTCCTTGGATTTAACAGCTCGACAGTCCCATATGGATAGACAGTTTGCACAATGTAGGGACCGGTCCACCGAGATCTCAATTTTCCCGGAAATAGATGTAAGCGAGAATTATACATGAGGACTTTTTGATTTATCGTGAATGTCTTGCGAAAAATATTCTTATCATGGAATATCTTCGTCTTATCCTTGTAAATTCTTGCATTCTCATAAGCTTCATTCCGGATTTCTGCAAGTTCATTCAATTGTAGTTTGCGTAACGAGCTTGCCTTGTCAGGATTGAAATTCATCTTCTTAATAGCCCAATACGCCTTATGTTTCAACTCCACAGGCAAGTGACAAGCCTTCCCATAGACAAGTCTATAGGGAGACATTCCAATAGGAGTTTTAAAGGCAGTACGGTAAGCCCAAAGCGCATCGGTAAGTCGAAGTGACCAATCCTTGCGATCGGGATTCACCGTTTTTTCTAAAATGTTTTTAATCTCCCTATTGGATATCTCGGCTTGTCCACTAGTTTGTGGGTGATAGGGAGTGCTCACTTTGTGAGTTACGCCATATTTCTTCATTAATGCTTCAAAAGGGCGATTGCAAAAGTGAGACCCTCCATCACTTATGAAGACTCGAGGCGTTCCAAACCAGGAAAGAATGTTTTCTTTTAAGAATCGAATGACCGTTTTATGGTCATTATTCCGGCAAGGGATGGCTTCGACCCATTTGGAAACATAATCAACGGCAAGCAAGATGTATAAGTTTCCAAAGGAAGATGGGAATGGGCCCATGAAATCGATGCCCCAACAATAAAAAATTTCGATAATTAAGATGGGATTGAGTGGCATCATATTTCTACGGGAGATTCCTCCTAATTTCTGACAGGGTTCGCAAGCTTTGCAAAACTCATGTGTGTCTTTGAACATGGTGGGCCAATAAAACCCACATTGCAGAATTTTCGCTGTGGTCTTTTTAGCCGAAAAATGGCCACCACATGCTTGAGAATGACAGAAGGAGATGATACTTTGTTGCTCATCATCTGGGACACATCTCCTTATGATTTGGTTGGGACAATACTTGAACAAGTATGGGTCGTCCCATAGAAATTTCCGTACCTCTGAGAAGAATCTATCCTTATCTTGCTTTTTCTAATATGTAGGAATTGTACCTGTAGCAAGATAATTAGCAATGTCTGCATACCATGGCAATTGGGAAACAGCAAAAAGTTGTTCATCAGGGAACATGTCATTGATTGCAGTCGTTTCAGGGGAATCAGTGAGGACAAGTCGAGAGAGGTGGTCAGCTACTACATTCTCTACTCCTTTCTTATCACGTATTTCTAAGTCGAATTCTTGGAGTAGGAGGATCCATCTTAATAACCGTGGTTTAGCATCCTTCTTAGAGAGAAGATACTTAAGCGCGGCATGGTCGGTGAATACGATGATCTTGGATCCAATCAAGTAGGATCTAAACTTTTTCAAGGTAAAAACTACTGCTAAAAGTTCCTTTTCAGTAGTGGTGTAGTTTGCCTGGGCTGAGTTTAAGGTTCTACTTGCATAGTAGATAACACATGGCTTTTTATCTTTTCTTTGGCCTAACACGGCCCCAATAGCATAGTCGCTAGCATCGCACATAATCTCAAAAGGAAGGCTCCAATCAGGTGGTTGCATTATTGGGGCGCATGTCAACATGCCTTTAAGGGTGGTAAAGGCCTTTTGACATTCTTCACTCCACTCAAATGAATTTTCCTTTTGAAGTAGGTTGCATAAAGGACGAGAGAGTGAACTGAAATCCTTTATGAACCGTCTATAAAATCCTGCGTGTCCTAAAAAGGACCGTATATCTCGTATGCTTTTGGGTGGTGGGAGGTTAGAGATAAGATCAATTTTCGCCTTGTCCACCTCAATTCCATTTTGTGAAACGATGTGACCAAGTACAATTCCCTTTTGAACCATGAAGTGACACTTTTTCCAATTGAGCACAAGGTTCTTCTCTTCACATCTTTTTAGCACAGATTTCAAGTGCTTGAGGCACTCATCAAAGTTACAACCAAATACTGAAAAATCATCCATGAAGACTTCAAGAATGGTCCCCACCATGTCAGAAAAGATGCTCATCATACAACGCTGAAAGGTGGCAGGGGCATTACATAGTCCAAACGGCATTCGTCGATAGGCGAAAGTACCGAATGGGCATGTGAATGTAGTCTTTTCTTGATCTTCACGGGCAATTTCTATTTGGTTGTACCCTGAATAGCCATCAAGAAAGCAAAAGTGGGAATGACCCGCCAACCGTTCTAAAATCTGATCAACAAACGGTAGGGGGAAGTGGTCTTTCCTCGTGACAGTGTTTAGCTTCCTGTAGTCAATGCACATTCTCCAACCGGTAGTGACTCTAGTTGGTACGAGTTCATTATTGGCATTGGCTATGATGGTTATTCCGGATTTCTTTGGCACCACTTGAGTTGGGCTCACCCATTGGCTATCAGATATTGGGTAAATGATACCTACATCCAATAGTTTCACCACTTCGGCCTTAACCACATCCTTCATATTTGGATTTAGTCGTCTTTGTGGTTGCCGGGATGTCTTTGCATTTTCCTCAAGATGTATGCGGTGAGTGCAAATCAGTGGGTCTATGCCTTTTGAGATCCGCAATTGTCCATCCGATGGCACTCTTGTGCTCTAATAGAGTGGCTATTAGCCTACTCTCTTGTTCCTCATCCAAGTGGGAAGAAATCACCACTGGATATGTCTCATCTCGACCTAAATAGACATATTTTAGCTCACTTGGCAATGGTTTTAGGTCGAGTTTTGGTGCCTTAATGTTGGATGGGAGGGCCTTGTTCTCATTTATAGGCAAAGGTTCAATTGGGGCCCTCCATCTTTTATTTTCACGTACCAGCATCACATCTAGAATGGCATCCATCTCTTGTGTTGTATTATCATTCATATCATGGAGATGGGCCACACATGCCTCTAAAGGGTCGGAAAATAGTGACAAGGGGATTGTATCTTCCACGAATGATTCAATCATGTTTAATTCGTGGATATCATCATCAACTTCCCGCGGTTGTTTGCATAACTCAAATATATTAAGCTCAAGAGTCATATTTCCAAAGGACATTTGTACCAGTCCGTTTCTACAATTGATAATGGCGTTTGAGGTAGCTAGAAACGGCCTTCCAAGTATGACAGGAATTTGAGTACCGGTGCCTATCACGGGATGTGTGTCCAAGACAATAAAATCTACTGGATAGTAGAATTTATCAACTTGGACTAGAACATCCTCTACCATTCCTTTCGGTATCCGGATGGATCTATCAGCAAGTTGGAGTGTGGTTTTGGTGGGTTTCAATTCACCTAACCCAAGTTGTTCATAGACCGAGTATGGAATGAGATTCACACTTGCCCCCAAGTCGAGTAGGGCTTGTTTAATCAGGTAGTCTCCTATGATGCATGATATGGTTGGACTACCCGGATCTTTGTATTTTTGGGGCACCTCTTGTTTGATGATGGCACTCAAATTCTCAGCCAAAAGCACTTTGTTGTGAACATTATGTTTCCTTTTGATTGTACACAATTCCTTTAAAAATTTGGCATAAGATGGTATTTGTTTTATTGCATCCAACAGCGGAATGTTGATCTTCACCTGCTTGAAAACTTCCAGAATCTCCAGATTTTTATCTAAAGGTTTAGGTGAAATCAACCTTTGTGGAAATGGGGCAACCGGCTTGTATTGTCTTTCCGGTTCTTTCTCTTGTGGAATATTGTTTGGGCTATCATCCTCTTTGGGAATTTCCGGATCCTTAGGCTTGGGGGCCTTCACCGGATTGGATTTATCAATTTCTTTCCCACTTCTCAACGTGGTGATAGCTTGGACATGTTCCGTATGGTGGGAGGATGAGCTTGCATCTTGTATCTCATATTGGGTCCTTGGATTAGGAAGAGGTTGGGCAGGGAGTGTGCCCTTCTCTCTAACACTAAGGTGAGCTTCAACTCTAGCCAAAGATGTTTTCAATTCATTGATGGCTTGGTTTGAGTTTTGATTGAATTTCAATTGCTCTTGCATGAACCCATCTATTTTTAGAGAGTTTGTCTTGTTATGCTCATTCTGGACTGATACAAATGCACCCAACATCTCTTCTAGTGATACTTTTGGAGTGTTGTTTGCATTTGCATTGGGCCCATTCTTCCAACTGAAGTTGGGATGGTTCTTCCAATTAGGATTATACGTGTTTGAGTTTGGAGCACCATATTGCTGCTGATAACTGTTTATGGCATTTGTTTGTTCTTGTAAGATGCCTTGGACTGCTGAAATTGTGGGACAATCGGGTGTAGCATGTTGATTTCCAGCACAAATTCCACAAACAGTTTCAACCTCAGTGGAGTTGATTGTTTCCCCTTTCCTTAATTCCATGGCTTCGACCTTTCTTGTAAGGCTAGCCAACCGTGCACTTATGCTATCTTCTTCTGATAGGACATACATTCCTCCCTTTTCCTTTTGTTGGCCAATCTTGGAATTTGTTGGTTTAGGTGTGTCCCAAGATTGTGCACTTTCAGCCAATTCTTCCAGATAATCCCATGCTTCATCAGCTTCCTTATTCATGAACTCCCCATTACACATCATCTCTATAAATTGGCGCATGGATGGAATCAGTCCTTCATAGAAAAAACTTATAATCCGCCAATTTTCATAGCCATGATGTGGGCATGCATTTAATAGGTCCTTGAATCTCTCCCAACATTGGGAAAAGGTTTCATCCTCCTTTTGGGCAAAGTTCATGATAAGGCGCTTAAGCATGTTCGTTTTGTGAGTAGGGAAGAATTTTTTTATAAATTCTCTGTGCATATCGTTCCATGACCCGATTGATCTTGGCCTTAATGCATACAGCCAACCCTTGGCTTTATCCTTAAGAGTGAAAGGGAAGAATTTAAGTCTTACTACATCTTCAGTCACATTTGCAAAGTGCATGGTGGTGATTACCTCATCAAACTCCCTAAAGTGTTGATAGGCACTTTCACTGTCTAAACCATGGAATTTAGGGAGAAGATTGATCACTCCCGGTTTCAAATCCACATTCCCTGCATTTGGTGGAAATACTATGCATGAGGGAGTGCTTGTTCTTGCAGGTTGCAAGAAATCACGTAAAGTCCTAGGTCGGGGAACATTCTCAACCACATTCTCCCCTGTTTCGGTTTGATTTTGAACCGGGTTAGGTTGATTTGTAGCCATACTTTCAGATAAAATTGGAGAATTTAGATGTCTCCTAGCACGTGGCTCTCTATCAATCCCTTCTACTATCCCCCCTTCACTTATGAGTCGGTTATTGGAATCCCGAGCCCAATGTGGCATGCAAAATCAAAAATAAGAAACAAAAGAAAGGAAAAAGAATTCTTCCTTCTTTTTCTTTACTCTTCTCTAAGACCGAAGCACAAGGTGTCTTGCAATGGCTAGGCCAAAAACAAAGATAGAGACCGATTTCTCCTGGTCAATAGGGGTTCAGAGAACACCCCACCCACTCTTTGAATCTTTTGAGAAAAGGCACAGAAAAAGGAGAAAGAGGAGTAGAGATGAGAAAAGAAATCCCTGAGCACAAGGTGATCCAAGACGGCAGAGCCGACCAATAGGAATCCAGGTGGCAAAAAGGCCGACCTTTCAGAGATCCAAAAGGAGTCTCCACCCACTCTACAAGAGATGAATAAAATAAGAATGACTAGGAGAAGGAGAAGAGTAAGGTTTTAGAAGGATAGAACCTGATTCGCACTTGAAATCCTTGAATCTTCTTCAGCTTCCTAGAAATCCTTGAAAACATCAAATAAACAAACTAAGTTAGTTCTAATAATCTAAAAGAGTCCTAAATAGATACTAATTTCAGAAATTTGTGAAAACCGTCAAGGTCCCCGGCAACGGCGCCAAAAACTTGTTCGCTTCCCCAAGTGTAGGGTTGCGATGTAGTAATAAACTCGGTAATACCGAGGTCGATCCACAGGGACTTATGTAGGATGTCACAAACTCATCCACAAGTTTCTATTGAAGCTAACAATCAAAGTTTGAATAGAATGTGTGTGATTAACAGTTTAAGCTAAATTGAATGTAAACAATTATAAGAAGGCACTAGGGGTTCGAGGATTCACTTGTAGCAATCCTCGATGTTCAATCCGCTGTGGTTTCCCATTCTCTCAACTAGAATCACCAGTCAGGTCTATCTAGTCGGATGATAGAACTGTTAAACCAGAAGTCTGTAACATGTAAGTTCTGTGCATAAAGTTCACTCAACTCTAGGCTGATCTGAGCATGCTCATTGCATAGGTCATTCACCTTTTCTATAGGTCCAATTCCCAATCATAACCATCCTCAAGTCTTCTCACAAGACAAGGCTAGATCATGATTTGAACTGGATTCAAATTATATGCACAATCCATACATATTCCAGATAATCAACCAAAACTAGAACTTTGGCACGAAGTCCCTTTATGAAGAGCTTGGTACTAGAGCGCACTCCAATTCCTCGGATCATACAGGTCTAGACCGTTGCAAACAAATTAAGAAGATAAGTAATCCATCCAAACATCCATGAGTCATCACAAGACTAAGAGAAATTACTTAAAAACTTGTATAAACTTCAAACCTTAGTTCATAATCATGAATTCCAAACTGAAAACCACTTAACTACGAATTAAAACATCTTGGATACACTACAAGCTTCACCTCTTAGCCCTAGCTAAGAGGTTTAGCTGCTCATGATCCAAGGAAACATGAAACAACTACAAAAAGCATAAAAACAGCAAAGCAAACCAAAAGGAGTTGTGAAACTCCAATCTTCACTTCCACAGCCTCCAACCTCGCTTGAACCCTTCTAGGATGCCCTAGGAACGATCCCTAGGTGTCCTTTTATAGTCTGGAAGCTCCACAACTTCGGAAGAATCGAGAACTTGCGTAACACTTACGCAACGCAGAAAAAATCGGGATGAAATTAGAAATTTCTAACTCAGTACGCATGGCCGACCGGTCATGACCGGTCGGCCTCAAGTAAAAAACTCCAGCAGGTATGCCCGACCGGTCAAGACCGGTCGGGCCTAGTAGAACATCAGTCCAGCAAGCCTATCCGACCGGTCAAGACCGGTCGGATGTTTTCATCCACCTTACAGCAGACCGGTCGGTCCTTTTCAATGAAGTTCCAGCATATGTCCGACTGGTCAAGACCGGTCGGACGTCTTCAGTAGGAGCCAAATCTGCATGGCTGACCGGTCACTGACCGGTCTGGCTTCCTTGGCCGACCGGTCACGACCGGTCAGCCCTCTTTTCTTCTTGTATTTTTCCTTTCTTTCTTCCTTCTGCTTTCTTTTCTTCTTTAGTTCTTTCTTTCTTTATTAGAATAGTTCCAAATGAGCTCATTATATCTTCAATTGAGTAGAGTCCACCCTCAATCCTGTAGTCACACAACATGCATTGAATTAGCTTCCAAACCATACAAACCTTGCACAATGAGTGATGAATTGGGGTTAGAATATGCATAATTAAGAGCTCAACAGTGTCCAAGACTATAAAATCTACCGGGTAGTAGAATTTGTCAACTTGGACTAGAACATCCTCAACTATCCTCCTCGGTACACGGATAGATCTATCAGCGAGTTGCAATGTGGTTTTGGTGGGTTTTAATTCACCAAGACCCAATTGTTCATATACCGAGTATGGGATCAAGTTCACACTTGCCCCCAAGTCTAACAAGGCACGTTCAATCCGGTAGTCTCCAATGATACATGAGACGGTGGGACTACCGGGATCTTTGAATTTTGGGGGAGTCTTTTGAGTGAGGATGGCACTAACTTGCTCAGTTAGGAAGGCCTTTTGCTGCACATTATATTTGCGTTTTGTTGTGCATAGGTCTTTTAGAAACTTGGCATAAGAGGGAATTTGTTTGATGGCATCAAGCAAAGGGATATTGATCTTGACTTGTCTGAAAATCTCTAGAATATCTTGAGAATTTGGGAGAGATTTTGGGGCAACCAATCTCGATGGGAAAGGTGCTATGGGCTTGTAAATGCGTTCCGGTTGTTGTGGGGCTAAGTTAGATCCATTTTCATCCTCAGAATTTACCGGATCATTAGGCTCATCGGCCTTCACCGGAATAGTTTTGTCAATTTGTTTACCACTTCTAAGGGTGGTAATGGATTTAGCTTGCTCCATGTTTTGGTTGGAAGGATTAGGGATGCTTACTTCATGTACTTGCTTTGGATTGGGCTGAGGTTGGGCCGGAAAGGTCCCTTCCCTAGCATTCAAGCGTCCCTTAATCTCATCAACCGAGACTTTCAGCTCTTGGAACATTTGTTGATTTGATTCATTTATTTGCGCTTGCCCTTGCATAAATGCTCTCAAGGTATCCTCTAATGAGAATTGAGGTGGGGCCATATTTTGCATGGGTGGCCCTCTTTGGGAGTTGGTAGGATTGCCCGTTGGGGCATTCTTCCAACTGAAATTCGGGTGGTTCTTCCAACTCTCATTGTACGTATTACCTACCGGTCCATTGAAGGGCCGTTGATAACCATATGTGGCATTGGCTGTCTCTTGCAGCACTTCCTTAAATGCAGGAATTGTGGGACAATCTTGCGTAGCGTGTAAGTCGGTGAGACAAATCCCACATGTGGTTTCAACAGCTTCCTTGGACTTGGAAACTCCATTTTTGCTAAGTTCCATGGCCTCAACCTTCCTTGTGAGGTTGGATATCCTTGCATTTACGGGGCGTTTTCTGCCAACATGTCCAAGTAACTCCAAGCATCATCTGGATTTTTACTCATAAACTCGCCATTGCACATCATTTCCACAAATTGGCGCATATTAGGACTTAATCCATCATTGAAAAAATTTATAATTCGCCAACTCTCATAGCCATGATGTGGGCAAGCAAGCAGGAGTTCCTTAAATCTTTCCCAACATTGAAAGAATGATTCACCCTCTTTAGCTGAGAAATTCATGATGGCCCTTCGAAGAGTGTTTGTTTTATGAGCTGGGAAGAACTTTTTCAAGAATTCCCGGTTCATCTCAACCCATGACCCAATCGAATATGGTCTAAGAGAGTGAAGCCAATCTTTGGCTCTTTCTTTCAAGGTGAAGGGAAAAAGTTTAAGTCTGATTGTATCCCCAGAAACATTGGGGTAATGCAAGGTGGCCAACACTTCTTCGAATTCTTGCAAGTGTAAGTATGGGCGGTCAAAGTCTAGCCCATGGAATTTAGGTAAAAGTTGGATTACTCCCGGTTTTATGTTAAGGGTCCCACCGTTAGCTGGTAGAACTATGCAAGAAGGTGTAATTGTACGAGCAGGTTGTAGGTAATCCCGTAGTGATCTCATTGGAGGAACATTATGTACCTCATTCTCTCCTACTCCTTCCTGATTTGCGTTTGTGGTTGGAGTAGGGGGGGGGAGGATTCCTTAAGGGTGTTTGATCCATACTCCCCAAACTTTCACGATGCTCTTGATAATTTCGGACTTGTCTATGGACTGACAGTGGTCCAACTAAACCACCTTCAGATTGAAGACGATTTGAATGATTACGTTCCCAACGGGACATAAACCACTCAACCAGGAACTGAAACTAATCCTATTCTAGAAAACTAAAATCTGAACTAAAAATTCTGAAAAAAACTAAGTTAGAAAGGTATCACCTGATGCGCTTGAACTGAAAGAAGAATTCCTACAAAACAGAAAACTATGTTAGTTCTAAGAAAAATCAGAAAAACCTATCTACTTCTACTTCTACAGCCACTGAAACTATTTGAAAACTATTATCTAATTTCCCCGGCAGCGGCGCCAAAAACTTGTTCGCTCGCCTCAAGTGTAAGGCTGCGATGTAGTAATAAATCTCGATAAGACCGAGGTCGATCCACAGGGAAAGAGTAATAGCTTCCTAATTACTCCAGCAACTTAGTTTAATAGAGTAAATTCAGATTCAATGGAATGTTTAATTAAAACAGTAACTTAATGAAAAATCAGAGATATAATGTACTAAGGCTTTCAAGGATCCACTTGTAGTAATCCTATGTTAATTCAGTCAATCCAAGTAGAGAACACAACTAGATTTGAAGTCCTATCTCTCATCTAGTTGGAAAATAAAGCATTCACACACATTCATCCAATTCAAGTTGAACTTCCAAGTTCAAGTCCATTCAATCAATGTAGAATTCAAATTCATAGCCTGCGGAGTAACAGCCATGCCTATGGACTATGGCCTGCTCAAGGATTACTATAATTCGAATCTAAACAAGCAACCTGTGATAATCTCAGAGAATTAAAAGGAATTCATGTCCGGAGCACATAGACTCAGATAAGACATCTCAAACTACCACCTATTGGACTGAAACATAAGAAAAATCCAACTTTGAATTAAAAATACTTGAATCAAACTGAAATTAACATAGAATTAGCTACAAGCTTCACCTCTCAGCCTTAGCTGAGAGGTTTTAGCCGAGCATAGTCATGCTACAACTAAAAACTCAAAAATAAAGCATAAAACTAGAAAAACCCGAAAATAGATGTTGTAGACGCTCCACAGTCGCCTTCAGCCTCCAAACTCACGTTCCTTCTCTTCTCTCATACCTTAGGGAGAGCCCCTAGGTGGCCTTTTATAGCAACAAGCCCCCCTTGCGTCGGATTCTGCGAAAGCCTTCGCATTGCGCAGCAATTTTCGGAGTCCCAATTTAGAAAGGAGTCTTCTTACGCAGGGCCGACCGGTCGTGACCGGTCGGACTAACTTTTTAAACCATCCAGCGAGTGCATCCGACCGGTCATGACCGGTCGGACAAATCTATCCGCGTCCAGCGTGCATGCCCGACCGGTCATGACCGGTCGGGCTTTGTTTCCTCTTCGTCCAGAGCCTATAGCCGACCGGTCATGACCGGTCGGCCCTTCCTCAATGTCTTCTGCCTTCATGGCCGACCGGTCTTGACCGGTCGGCCTTCTTCTATTGCTCCTTTCTGATGTGTCTGACCGGTCGGACGACCGGTCAGCCTTGTTATTCTTCAGCTTTTTCTTCTTTTCTTCATCCTCTTTTCTCTCTCTTTCTTCTTCTTTCTTTGGTCCATCCTAAGACTTCATGCAATAGCTTCAAATACATTCTTTTGGCTCCAATTTGATGAAATCCACTCTCATCCCTATAATCACAAAAACATATGTTAGGTGGGCCTTTAAACCATGAAAATCATGCAACGTTGTCGTGAAATGGGCAATGCAATGTATAAATTGGAGGTTCAACACTTGACGAGATCCGGAACGATGCTTATGAGAACTTGAGAATTTACAAGAGTAGGATGAAGGCTTTTCATAACAAGCACATCTTCAGGAAATCTTTCCACGAAGGTCAGAAAGTGCTCTTGTATAATTTCCGACTTCATCTTTTTCCGAGAAAATTGCGATCTCGATGGACAGGCCCATACATTATTAAAGAAATGTTTCCTCATGGGGTTGTCGAGATAGAGAATGCCGCAAATGGTAATAGTTTTAAAGTGAATGGACAACGTCTTAAACCATTTGTTGAGAAATTTGATTCAAAGGACAGGTCCATCACTCTGGATGATCCTGTGTATCAGGATGATTGATCTCCTAGTCTAACGGAGGTATAGGTAGGTTTAGTCGTTTTAATCTTGCTTGCTTAATAGCTTTAGATGTTGAGTTGCAGCTTTCCATGATCGACTATCTCAGGTATTATTGTTCTCACTCTCTTGTATTTCACCATTGCTCTCATGTTCATGCTCATTGCATATCTTTTCACATTGAGGACAATGCAAGATTTGGCTGGGGGGGTGAGATGAGATCCCTCATCTAGCATATTGCAACATTTCGAGCATCATATGTGCAATTTTTTTTGAATTTTCTAAAAATTTAAAACTCCGTTAAAAAACCTTTTTTCTATGCATTCGAGATGATATGATATAAGAAGAGGAGATAAGAAGTGAGTGATGTTGTACGTCTTGAACTTCTCCTAACATAATGGTTTTATATGTGAATTCTCCTATTTATGTGATCGATAGAAAATTTGAACACTCTTACACCTAGTTCACATTACACGATTTTCGTGATTAAAGGGAGTATGTGATTTGTGGACTGGCTAAACTTATATTTGAGGTGTTGAGGAATCAAGCCGGGGTATTTTGTCCATCCTTGTCCATGGGAAAATAACGAAAGATATGGATTTCTAAAAATCCTATCTAATTTAAAAGAAAAAGGAAAAGAAAGGATGAAACTGGGAATGATGAAAAAATAGTGGAACTTTTTGAAAAGGGCTACCTATTACCAACCGGGGGATGGTCTTCCCGTAACCAAAGCTGGAAATGGGACGTAGTGTGAAAGCCGTCGGAAGGACGGTAAGGCAAATTCCTGTCATTGGCTTGTTGTCGCTCTATGCACCTTGAGATCTATAGTTTAGTTGATCTATGAAGAAGATAATCCCATAAACTCATGAGATGAGCTTTCATTATGCACACTAGGTTGAATTTTGTTCGAGTTCTTCTATTTATCAATCAATCAGCAGGAATTTCATATGGACACTTATTATGCTTTGAGAGTTTAAGGTTGCAACTTCTATCACTTGATTTCTCCAAATTTTATACTTATATGTCTTGGAATGGATAGAAACATAGTTCTGAAGGAGAGTTGGTTTAGAAGGTTTGAACTTATTCACGCATGTTTTACTCGGGACTAGCAAAAAGCTGGTTGGGGGGTGTGTTGAACCTCCAATTTATACATTGCATAGCCCGTTACATCACATTATATGCATGGTTTATATGTTTAAAAGGCCTATTTAATGCATGTTTTGTGATTGTAGGGATGAGAGCGACTTCGCCCAATTGGAAACCAAAAGGAGCACGTTTAGGAGTCTTTGATGAAGGATGAAGGAGGACCAAAGAAAGAAGAAAGCAAGGAGGGAGAAAAGACATGAAAGAAAGGAAGAAAAATGCAAAGAGAATAGGCTAGACCGGTCAAGACCGGTCGGCCAAGGGAGCCAGACCGATCAAGATCGGTCGGCCACCCTGCTGGAAGACACTCGACTAAAGTCCAGACAAGCCCGACCGGTCAAGACCGGTCGGACATCAGGACAGTCCAGTCCCTGAACTCTCTGGACGTGTAACATACACTGTCCGACCGGTCAAGACCGGTCGGCCCTGCGTAAGACAGTGACCTTTCCAAATCCGGACTCCGAGTTTTTCTACGCAGTGGATATCCTTATGCAGTTTCTAGATGATTCTGACGCAACCGAGCTTCCCCACTTTAAAAGGACACCTAGGGGCTCTTCCTAGGGCACCATAGAAGCTAAGGGACGTCGTGGGAGAGGAAGGAAGTCATCGTGGAGTGTCTACAACCCTCCAAACCCCAGTTTTCTAGTTTTTATATTTTCTTATTTGAGTTGTAGTTGTAGTATGACAATGCTCGGCTAGAATCTCTCAGCTAAGGCTGACAGGTGAAGCTTGTAGCCAATTCCATGTTTGATTCAGATTAGTTCAAGTAATTTTACTTCAAATTTGGATTTTTGCATATTCTAGTTCTTAAAGTTGATAGTTTTAGATGTTTTATGAGAGTTCATGTGCTCCGGACATGGATTCCTTGCAATTCTTTGTGATTATCATGTTGTGCTTGTTTAGATTCGAATTATAGTAATCCTTGAGCAGGCCATAGTCCATAGGCATGGCTGTTACTCCGAAGGCTATGATTTGGAATTCTACATTGTTGAATGGGAATAGAACTTGGAAGTTCAACTTGAGTGGGATTGAATGTGTTTAATGCTTTATTTTCCAATTAGATGAGAGATAGGACTTCAAATCTAGTTGTATATCTTGCTTGGATTGATTGGATTGACATGGGATTACTACAAGTGGATCCTTGAATGCCTTAGTGCCTTTAAATTACTGTTTTCATTAAGTTTCTATTTTAGCATAATTGTCTAATTGAATCTCTTATTTATTGCAAACTGAGTTGCTAGAATAGTTTGGAACTTGTTCTCCAATTCTCCGTGGATCGACCTCGGTCTTACAGAGATTTATTACTACATCGTGTTGAACCTCCAAGTTATACATTGCATTGCCCATTACACTACATAATTTGCATGATTTTCATGGTTAAAAGGCCCACCTAACATGTGTTTTGTGATTGTAGAGATAAGAGGGGATTTCATCAAATTGGAGTCAAAAGATTACATTTGAAGACATTGGATGAAGTCCTAAGATGGACCAAGGAAAGAAGAAGAAAGAGAGAGAAAAGAGAATGAAGAAAAGAAGAAAAAGATGAAGGAATACAAGGCTGACCGGTTGTCCGACCGGTCAGCCACATCACATGAACAAGAAGAAGAGAGGCCGACCGGTCATGACCGGTCGGCCATGCACGCTGGATGAGAGGGAGATCAGCCCGACCGGTCATGACCGGTAGGGCACACACGCTGGATGAATGGAAATCAGTCCGACCGGTCATGACCGGTCGGCTGTACTCACTGGAATGCTTGGAAATCAGCCCGACCGGTCGTGACCGGTCGGCTCTGCGTAATAGGAGTCCTTTCTAATTCGGGACTCCGAATTTCACTGCGCAATGCGAAGTCTTTCACAGGATCTGACGCAAGGGGGGTTTGTTGCTATAAAAGGACACCTAGGGGCTCTCCCTAAGGTATCAGAGAAGAGAAGGAACGTGAGTTTGGAGGCTGAAGGCGACTGTGGAGTGTCTGCAACATCTATCTTCGGGTTTTTCTAGTTTTATGCTTTATTTTTGAGTTTTTAGTTGTAGCATGACTATGCTCGGCTAAAACCTCTCAGCTAAGGTTGAGAGGTGAAGCTTGTAGCCAGTTCTATGGTAATTTCAGTTTGATTCAAGTATTTTTTTAATTCAAGGTTAGAATTTTCTTATGTTCAGTTCAAAAGATGGTAGTTTGAGATGTCTTATCTGAGTTCATGTGCTCCGGACATGAATTCCTTTTAATTCTCTGAGATTATCACAGGTTGCTTGTTTAGATTCGAATTATAGTAATCCTTGAGCAGGCCATAGTCCATAGGCATGGCTGTTACTCCGCAGGCTATGAATTTGAATTCTACATTGATTGAATGGACTTGAACTTGGAAGTTCAACTTGAATTGGATGAATGTGTGTGAATGCTTTATTTTCCAACTAGATGAGAGATAGGACTTCAAATCTAGTTGTGTTCTCTACTTGGATTGACTGAATTAACATAGGATTGCTACAAGTGGATCCTTGAAAGCCTTAATACATTATATCTTTGATTTTTCATTAAGTTACTGTTTTAATTAAACATCCTATTGAAATTGAATTTGTTCTATTAAACTGAGTTGCTGGAGTAATTAGGAAGCTGTTACTCTTTCCCTGTGGATCGACCTCGGTCTTACCGAGATTTATTACTACATCGCAGCCTTACACTTGAGGCGAGCGAACAAGTTTTTGGCGCCGTTGCCGGGGATCGAACCCAGGTCACCCGCGTGACAGGCGGGAATACTTACCACTATACTACAATCTGAAGGTGGTTTAGTTGGACCATTGTCAGTCCATAGACGAGTCCGGAATTATCAAGAGCATTGTGAAAGTTTGGGGAGTATGGAGCAAACACCCTTAAGGAATCCTCCACCCCCTACTCCAACCACAAACGCAAATCAGGAAGGAGTAGGAGAGAATGAGGTACATAATGTTCCTCCAATGAGATCACTACGGGATTACCTACAACCTGCTCGTACAATTACACCTTCTTGCATAGTTCTACCAGCTAACGGTGGGACCCTTGACATAAAACCAGGAGTAATCCAACTTTTACCTAAATTCCATGGGCTAGACTCTGACCGCCCATACTTACACTTGCAAGAATTCGAAGAAGTGTTGGCCACCTTGCATTATCCCAATGTTTCTGGGGATACAATCAGACTTAAACTTTTTCCCTTCACCTTGAAAGAAAGAGCCAAAGATTGGCTTCACTCTCTTAGACCATATTCGATTGGGTCATGGGTTGAGATGAACCGGGAATTCTTGAAAAAGTTCTTCCCAGCTCATAAAACAAACACTCTTCGAAGGGCCATCATGAATTTCTCAGCTAAAGAGGGTGAATCATTCTTTCAATGTTGGGAAAGATTTAAGGAACTCCTGCTTGCTTGCCCACATCATGGCTATGAGAGTTGGCGAATTATAAATTTTTTCAATGATGGATTAAGTCCTAATATGCGCCAATTTGTGGAAATGATGTGCAATGGCGAGTTTATGAGTAAAAATCCAGATGATGCTTGGAGTTACTTGGACATGTTGGCTGAAAATGCCCAATCTTGGGACACCTCGGATAAACCCAAGAACCCCAAGCCTACTCAAGAGAAAGGAGGGATATATGTCCTTAAAGAGGAAGACGACGTAAATGCAAGGATAGCCAACCTCACAAGGAAGGTTGAGGCCATGGAACTTAGCAAAAATGGAGTTTCCAAGTCCAAGGAAGCTGTTGAAACCACATGTGGGATTTGTCTCACCGACTTACACGCTACGCAAGATTGTCCCACAATTCCTGCATTTAAGGAAGTGTTGCAAGAGACAGCCAATGCCACATATGGTTATCAACGGCCCTTCAATGGACCGGTAGGTAATACATACAATGAGAGTTGGAAGAACCACCCGAATTTCAGTTGGAAGAATGCCCCAACAGGCAATCCTATCAACTCCCAAAGAGGGCCACCCATGCAAAATATGGCCCCACCTCAAGTCTCATGGGAGGATACTTTCAGAGCGTTTATGCAAGGGCAAGCGCAAATAAATGAATCAAATCAGCAATTGTTCCAAGAACTGAAAGTCTCGGTTGATGAGATTAAGGGACGCTTGAATGCTAGGGAAGGGACCTTTCCGGCCCAACCTCAGCCCAATCCTAAGCAAGTACATGAAGTAAGCATCCCTAATCCTTCCAACCAAAACATGGAGCAAGCTAAATCCATTACCACCCTTAGAAGTGGTAAACAAATTGACAAAACTATTCCGGTGAAGGCCGATGAGCCTAATGATCCGGTAAATTCTGAGGACGAAAATGGATCTAACCTAGCCCCACAACAACCGGAACGCATTTACAAGCCCATAGCACCATTCCCATCGAGATTGGTTGCCCCAAAATCTCTCCCAAATTCTCAAGATATTCTAGAGATTTTCAGACAAGTCAAGATCAATATCCCTTTGCTTGATGCCATCAAACAAATTCCCTCTTATGCCAAGTTTCTAAAAGACCTATGCACAACAAAACGCAAATATAATGTGCAGCAAAAGGCCTTCCTAACTGAGCAAGTTAGTGCCATCCTCACTCAAAAGACTCCCCCAAAATTCAAAGATCCCGGTAGTCCCACCGTCTCATGTATCATTGGAGACTACCGGATTGAACGTGCCTTGTTAGACTTGGGGGCAAGTGTGAACTTGATCCCATACTCGGTATATGAACAATTGGGTCTTGGTGAATTAAAACCCACCAAAACCACATTGCAACTCGCTGATAGATCTATCCGTGTACCGAGGGGGATAGTTGAGGATGTTCTAGTCCAAGTTGACAAATTCTACTACCCGGTAGATTTTATAGTCTTGGACACACAACCGGTTTTGGATGCTAGCACCCAAATACCGGTGATATTAGGCTGCCCATTCCTTGCCACATCAAACGCAATCATCAATTGCCGGAATGGGGTGATGCAATTATCTTTTGGAAACATGACACTAGAGGTGAATGTATTTCACCTGGGCAAAAGACATAGGGATGTCGATGATGATGAGTTCTTCGATGTAAACATGCTTGAAACCTTTGAAGAAGAAGAACTCCTCCAGCTTGAACCACTAGAAAGTTTGGAGACATGCTTAGCACACTTCATGGATTCTAAAGACCCTATCATTAGTGAGATTGTGCATGCATTAAATATAGAAAGACCGGTAGTTGATACTAGCCGGTGGAGGCCCCATTTCGAAAAATTGCCACCAACCACATCAAGGCCTCTACCGTCTAGCATCAAACCACCGAAGCTTGACCTCAAACCATTGCCATCCGAGCTTAAATATGTATATCTTGGTCAAGAGGAAACTTTCCCAGTTGTCATTGCCTCCCACCTAGAAAAAGACCAAGAGCTCAAGTTGATTGAGTTACTCAAAAAACACCGGGAAGCCATAGGTTGGACAATAGCGGATCTCAAAGGGATAGATCCTTCAGTTTGCACTCACCGTATACACCTTGAAGAAAACGCAAAAAACGACTAGACAACCTCAAAGACGGCTAAATCCAAACATGATGGAGGTTGTCAAAGCCGAAGTATTAAAGCTATTGGATGTGGGTATCATCTACCCCATCTCAGATAGCCAATGGGTGAGTCCTACCCAAGTTGTCCCCAAGAAATCCGGTATCACCATCATTGAAAACGCCAACAACGAGCTTATACCGACTAGGGTGACCACCGGTTGGCGTATGTGCATTGATTATAGGAAGCTCAATACGGTCACTAGGAAAGACCACTTCCCTCTCCCATTTATGGACCAAATTTTGGAGAGGTTGGCAGGCCATCCCTACTATTGCTTCCTAGATGGCTATTCCGGATACAACCAAATTGAGATAGCTCCGGAAGACCAAGAGAAAACCACATTTACATGCCCGTTTGGTACCTTCGCCTACCGAAGGATGCCATTCGGGTTATGCAATGCACCCGCCACATTCCAACGATGCATGTTGAGTATTTTCTCAGACATGGTGGGTGAGTTTCTTGAGGTGTTCATGGATGACTTCTCTATTTTTGGTTGTACATTTGATGAGTGCCTCGAGCACTTGAAGTTGGTCTTAATGAGGTGTGAGGAAAAGCAACTTGTATTAAACTGGGAAAAGTGCCACTTTATGGTACAAAGAGGAATAGTCCTTGGACACATCATCTCGTCCAATGGAATAGAGGTAGACCGGGCAAAAATTGACATAATCTCCAATCTACCACCACCCAAAAGCATACGCGATGTGCGGTCCTTCCTGGGACACGCCGGTTTCTATCGAAGGTTTATAAAGGACTTTAGTCACATCTCAAGGCCTTTATGCAACCTTCTACAAAAGGAGAACCAATTTGAGTGGAGTACCGAATGTCAATTAGCTTTTTTAAAGCTAAAAGACATGTTGACAACCGCTCCTATCATGCAACCACCAGATTGGTCCATTCCTTTTGAGTTGATGTGCGATGCGAGCGATTTTGCTATTGGGGCGGTGTTAGGCCAAAAGAAGGATAAAAAGCCCCATGTCATCTACTACGCGAGTAGGACCTTGAATCCTGCCCAAGTTAATTATTCAACTACGGAGAAAGAGCTCCTAGCTGTCATCTTTGCCTTGGACAAATTCAGGCCATACTTAATAGGATCCAAAGTTATTGTTTATACGGATCATGCGGCGCTGAAATACCTTCTTTCTAAGAAGGATGCTAAGCCCCGTTTGCTAAGATGGATCCTACTCCTTCAAGAATTCGACTTGGAGATCAAAGATAAGAAGGGGGTAGAAAATGTGGTCGCGGATCATCTATCCCGCCTAGTCCTACCAAATTCCATTGACGAGTCACCTATTGAGGACTCATTCCCGGATGAGCAACTCTTTGTTGCTATGCATCCACCATGGTACGCTGATATAGCCAACTATCTTTCCACAGGTGCGATGCCGACTCATTGGACTGCGCAAGACAAACGTAAATTTCTAAGGGAAGTGCGCAGATTTTTCTGGGATGAACCTTTATTGTTTAAATATTGCCCAGACCAAATTATAAGGAGATGCGTCCCCGATGATAAACACAATTCAGTCATCTCCTTTTGTCATGGTCAAGCATGTGGGGGTCATTTTTCAGCCAAGAAAACAACTGCCAAAATTCTGCAGTGTGGTTTTTATTGGCCCACATTATTTAAAGATACCCACGAGTTTTGCAAAGCTTGCGAGCGCTGCCAGAAGTTAGGAGGATTATCCCGTCGAAATATGATGCCCCTCACCCCAATTCAACATCTTGAAGTCTTTGACTGTTGGGGCATCGATTTCATGGGACCATTCCCCTCATCTTTTGGACATGTCTATATTCTATTGGCCGTAGACTATGTGTCTAAATGGATAGAGGCTATCCCATGTAGAACCAACGATCATCGTACGGTTCTCAAGTTTCTCAAAGAAAATATACTTTCTAGATTTGGGACACCTCGAGCCATTATTAGTGATGGTGGTTCTCACTTTTGCAATAGACCTTTTGAAACTTTGATGAAGAAATATGGTATTAGGCACAAAGTGAGTACCCCATACCACCCACAAACAAGTGGGCAAGCTGAAATCTCCAATAGGGAAATCAAACAGATTTTAGAAAAGACGGTGAGACCGGATCGCAAGGATTGGTCCCTACGATTAGATGATGCACTTTGGGCTCACCGTACTGCCTACAAGACACCCATTGGAATGTCCCCTTATAGACTGGTCTATGGGAAAGCTTGCCACTTGCCTGTGGAGATAGAACACAAAGCCTATTGGGCAATTCGGGCCCTAAATTTTGACATAGACAAGGCTAGCTCGCTTCGCAAACTTCAATTAAATGAGCTTGATGAGATCCGGAACGATGCATATGAGAATTCGAGGATTTACAAGAGCAAGATGAAGGCCTTTCATGACAAACACATCTTAAGGAAATCCTTCCATGAAGGACAGAAAGTGCTCTTGTATAATGCCCGACTTCATCTTTTTCCGGGAAAATTACGATCTCGATGGACCGGCCCATATATTGTTAAAGAAGTTTTTCCCCATGGGGCTGTTGAGATTGAGAATGCAGCGAATGGTGACTGTTTCAAAGTTAATGGACAACGCCTTAAACCATTTGTTGAGAAATTTGATTCAGAGGACATGTCCATCTCCCTGAATGATCCTGTCTATCAGGATGATTGATCTCCTAGTCTGATGGAGGTATAGCATAGGTAGGTTTAGTTTCTTTTACTGTTTTAGTAGGATTTAGTTGTTGGAATTGCAGACCTCCATGATCACTCTCTCAGGTACTATTGATTCTCATTCTCTCATATTTTACCATTGTTCTCATGTTCATGCTAACTAATTATCTTTTTACATTGAGGACAATGCACGTTTTGGTTAGGGGGTGAGATGAGATCCCTCATCTAGCATATTGCAACATTTCGAGCTTCATAGCACAAAATTTTTTCGAATTTTCTAACATCTTAAAACTCTTTTAGAAAATTTTGTTTCTATACATTTGAGAGGCTATGAGTAGAAGAGGAGGAGAAACGAAGTGTGTGATGTTGTAGTTTGGAATTTCTTCCAACATAATGGCTTTATATGTTAATTCCCCTATTGTTGTGATTGATAGAAAATTTGAACACCTTTACACCAAGTTCACATTACACGATTTTCATGAGTAACAGGTTTATGTGATTTGTGGATTAGCTAGACTTTGGTTTAGAGGTGTTGAGCAGCCAAGCCGGGGTATTTTGTCCATCCTTGTCCATGGGAAAATAATGAAAGATATGGATTTCTAAAAATCCTATCTAAGTTAAAAGAAAAAGGAAAGAAAGGATGAAATCGGGAAGGAAAGAAAAATGGTGGAAAATTCCGAAGAGGGCTACCTATTACCAACCGGGGGATGGTCGAACCGTAACCAAAGCCGGAAATGGGACATAGTGTGAAAGCCGTCGGAAGGACAGTAAGGCAAATTCCTGTCATAGACTTGCTGTTGCTCTGTGCACCTTGAAATCCCTGGTCTACTTAATCTATAAAGAAGATGGTTCCAGGAACTCATGAGATGAACTTTCACTATGCACACTAGGTTGAATTTGTTCGAATTCTTCTATTTATCAATCAGTCAGCGGGGATTTCACGTAAACACTTCTTATGTTTTGAGAGTCCAAGGTTCAGCTTCCAACACCTAATTTTTCCAAATTTTACACTTATACATCTTGGGATGGATAGAAACATGGTTTCTGGAAGAGGGTTGGATTTGGAGGTTTGAAACTGTTTCACGCATGTTTTGCTCGGGACTAGCAAAAATCTGGTTGGGGGGTGTGTTGAACCTCCAAGTTATACATTGCATTGCCCATTACACTACATAATTTGCATGATTTTCATGGTTAAAAGGCCCACCTAACATGTGTTTTGTGATTGTAGAGATAAGAGGGGATTTCATCAAATTGGAGTCAAAAGATTACATTTGAAGACATTGGATGAAGTCCTAAGATGGACCAAGGAAAGAAGAAGAAAGAGAGAGAAAAGAGAATGAAGAAAAGAAGAAAAAGATGAAGGAATACAAGGCTGACCGGTCGTCCGACCGGTCAGCCACATCACATGAACAAGAAGAAGAGAGGCCGACCGGTCATGCACGCTGGATGAGAGGGAGATCAGCCCGACCGGTCATGACCGGTCGGGCACACACGCTGGATGAATGGAAATCAGTCCGACTGGTCATGACCGGTCGGCTGTACTCACTGGAATGCTTGGAAATCAGCCCGACCGGTCGTGACCGGTCGGCTCTGCGTAATAGGAGTCCTTTCTAATTCGGGACTCCGAATTTCACTGCGCAATGCGAAGTCTTTCGCAGGATCCGACGCAAGGGGGGTTTGTTGCTATAAAAGGACACCTAGGGGCTCTCCCTAAGGTATCAGAGAAGAGAAGGAACGTGAGTTTGGAGGCTGAAGGCGACTGTGGAGTGTCTGCAACATCTATCTTCGGGTTTTTCTAGTTTTATGCTTTATTTTTGAGTTTTTAGTTGTAGCATGACTATGCTCGGCTAAAACCTCTCAGCTAAGGTTGAGAGGTGAAGCTTGTAGCCAGTTCTATGTTAATTTCAGTTTGATTCAAGTATTTTTTTAATTCAAGGTTAGAATTTTCTTATGTTCAGTTCAAAAGATGGTAGTTTGAGATGTCTTATCTGAGTTCATGTGCTCCGGACATGAATTCCTTTTAATTCTCTGAGATTATCACAGGTTGCTTGTTTAGATTCGAATTATAGTAATCCTTGAGCAGGCCATAGTCCATAGGCATGGCTGTTACTCCGCAGGCTATGAATTTGAATTCTACATTGATTGAATGGACTTGAACTTGGAAGTTCAACTTGAATTGGATGAATGTGTGTGAATGCTTTATTTTCCAACTAGATGAGAGATAGGACTTCAAATCTAGTTGTGTTCTCTACTTGGATTGACTGAATTAACATAGGATTGCTACAAGTGGATCCTTGAAAGCCTTAGTACATTATATCTCTGATTTTTCATTAAGTTACTGTTTTAATTAAACATCCTATTGAAATTGAATTTGTTCTATTAAACTGAGTTGCTGGAGTAATTAGGAAGCTGTTACTCTTTCCCTGTGGATCGACCTCGGTCTTACCGAGATTTATTACTACATCGCAGCCTTACACTTGAGGCGAGCGAACACATCGCTGCCTTGCACTTGAGGCGAGCGAACACTCTTTTACATTCCTTTGATGCATCCCTTGATTTTAGAATAAAATATATTTGATTGAATAACATCATTTGAATAATAAATTTCGGTAGCATTCGGCCCTTGGTAGTGTTCCACCAAAGCAAATGGTTTGTCAGGATCTTTAAAGATCCACAAATTTCTCCCAGACAATCTATGTAGCTTTTAGACACTTTATGTGGGTTGTTAAACACTTTATGTGGTTTCTAACCACTTTGTGCGGTTTCTGATCACTTTATGCTATTTCTGAACCCTTTGCGTGGATTTTGCTTGGTACCTTTTCTTTTTTCTTCTCCAAAGAGTTCCTGGATCAAGTCTCGAGCTTGTAGAATAGACAAATGATGGGTGATGGGGTATTTATAGGCATCTCACATGTGTGAAGGTCAATTTCATAGGAGATAAGTTGAAATGCGCGGGTGCACTATCCATTAGTGCAGGAAGCACTTTGCGCGGCTACGTAGTTAGTCATTTCTAGGAGAATTTCCATATGGCCTGCACAGTGTATAAATAAGGCTGCGTAATTAATCTTTATGTTTCCCTTTCCAAGCTGTGCAATTCATTCTTACTAATGGAAAGGACCATGCAAACGGTCTCCTTTTATTACTCTTTCTTCTTTTCTCTTGATATCTTTATTTTCACCTTAATAGATGGCCCCTCAATTCTCCTTGGTTTATTTTATTTTTCTAAATGATCAAAGGTGAATCGGTTCTCCTCATTCCTGAAAACCTCCTTCCCTTAAGTGATTTTGTAAAAATAAATGGCTACTTTCTATAATGATGTATTCTAGCAATTCTTTGCACAAAAACCAAACTTTGTGCGACGATCTTGTGTAAACTTTAATCGGGTACCAATCAAACGTTAATCGGGTCCTGTAATCGTTATGTAAAGCCACATTGCCTCTTTATTTCCACTCTCATTTTGATCATGCTCTGCTCTCTTTCTTTGTTATCCATTCCACGATCGTGCAATCCATTTGTCGCTTTGGCGCAAAAATCGCACAAGGACAGATTCCGTGCAATCGTTCTTTATAACCCGCGTAAATCCTAAATGCCGTGCAAAAGGCATCTCTTTTGCGCAAACTTTTATATTTGCTTACTTTTCCAGTGTAAAGTTTATCCCTCTTTCTTTCCAAGTTACTTAGACATTTTTCCCAACTTGTTTAACTTTATTCTATAGAAATTTTACTCTTCCTTCTTAAGATTCCCTAACTCTACACCTTTCTTATATCCTTTCTTTCAGCTTACAATGGCTCACCAGAACAGGACTTCAGAAGCTCCATCACCTCTTGCACGACAAACATGGAGTAAAACTCATTATACTCTAACACCTCATCCTGCATCGCAGTCCCCCAATCCTGTAGAGTGGCCATCAAAGCATGTCAAGCCATCTACCACAAATCTGACCCTTTTCAGAGTTTCGCCTACTCAAGTTTTAGACTTTCCGAATAAAATTAGTGACTTACACTTTCTGTCACTCAAGCCATCATCAGGGGAGACGTAAATATACCTCCTAAACAAGGCACAAAGGCCGAGTGGGAGGATTGGTGTCGAGCCATGAATATTACATATTCCAACCCCAATTCATCACATATATTGCATGGTTTCTATGTTAAATACTTATATAATGCATGGTTTTGTGTTTGTAGGAATGAGAGAGTGACTGTATGAATGGATGCTTAAAAGACACTGTTCGCTTCCCCAAGTGTAGGGTTGCGATGCAGTAATAATCTCGGTAAGACCGAGGTCGATCTCAGGGACTTGTTAGGAATTCACAAAATTACTTCTAATGTTCTCTACTTGAGAATTAACAAAACAGATTTCTAAAATCGAATGTAGATAGAATTCTTAAACTAAAATTAAATGTAATCAATATAAGGAAGCACTAGGGGTCCAAGGATCTACTTGTAGCCATCCTCAATGCATAATTCACTGTGGTTTCCTAATTACACAACTAGAATCGAAATTAAATCCTATCTAGTCGGATGATAGAGCGGTTGTATTACACAATCTATCATATGTGTGATTCTATATATGATTCCCTCAATTCAAGTTAGGACTTGAGCACACTCAATTGCATAGGTCAATCCTAGTTCCAATAGGTTAAAATCACAATCATAATCATCATTAAACTCTATCACAAAGCATAACTATATCATGATTTGAACTTCATTCAAATCACATATACCATCAACACATAATTCAGAAACTAGTACAAAAAGGTAGAACTTTGGTTGAAGTTCCCACATGCAATTCCAAGTCTAGAGCGTATTGAATCCAATTCCTCAGAGCGTACAAGTCTAGAACTGTGCAAAACCATTAAGAACTCAAGCAATTCTTCCAAAAATCCATGAGTCATCATAAGACAAAGAAAAACTACTTAGAACTTTATTCGAACTTCTATAAACCATTGTTCTTCAATAAATCCAACTTGAAACCAACATAAAACGAATTAAAGCATCTTAGATTCACTACAAGCTTCACCTCTTAGCCCTAACTAAGAGGTTTAGCCGTTCATGATCCAAGGAAACATGAAAACAACTAAAAACATAAACTAGAAAACACAAAATAGAGGGAGTTGTGGAACTCCGAATCCTACTTCCGCCGCCTCCCACCTTCGTAGATCTCTCCTAGGATGCCCTAGCTACAATCCCTAGGTCCCCTTTTATAGTGGAGAGGCTTCACCGCCTCAGAATCTTCCAGATTTGCGTGGCACTTATGCACTGCGCTAGAAAATCGGAGCTTCAAGAGGAAGTCGTTGGTGTATTGCTGAAATGACACTAGCCGACCGGTTACAACTGGTCTAGCCTGTTTGGGACAGTCCAGCGTGTATTTTGGAGGTGGGCAGGCTCTGGTCGACCGGTCAAGACCGGTAAGCCCTATTGTATTCAACCTCCAGAGAGTTTGGAGGAGGTGGCCGACCGGTCTAGACCAGTCGTGACCTCTTGGACGACCGGTCAAGACCAGTCATGGCTTCCCCTTTTCACTTTTGCTTCTTTCTTTCTTATCTCCTCTTCTCTCTTTGCTTTCTTCTTTCTTTGGCCCACCTTAGGTCTTCATCCAAGGCTCCCAAATAGATTTTTTTAATCATCAATTGGGCGGAGTCCCTCTCATTCCTACAATCATAAAATCACGCATTAGAATAGTCTTAAAGCTTGAAAACCATGCGTAGTTAGTGATGAAATGGGGTTAGAATATACACATTTAAGCACTCAACACACCCCCCAACCAGCATTTTGCTAGTCCCGAGCAAAACATGCATAAAACAATTCATTCCTCCAAAACCCAACTCTCCTTTAGAAACTATGTATCTATACACTCTAAGACATGTAAGTGCAAAAATAGGAAAAACTAAGTGATAGAGGTTGAAACCTTAAACTGTCAAGAGCGTAACAAGTACTCACATGGATTTCCCGCTGATTGATTCATAAACAGAAGTATTTGAACAATTTAACCTAGTGTGCTCAGTGAATGCTCATCTCATGGGAATTCGGGATTATCTTCTTCATAATCTAGCTAAGTTATGGAGTTCAAGGTGCACCGAGTAATAACAAACCTTTGACAAGAATTTGCCTTACCGTCCTTCCAATGGCTTTCACACTACTTCCCCTTTCCGGCTTTAGTTACGGGTAGACCATCCCCCGGTTGGTAATAGGTAGCCCTTTTCAGAATTTTCCACCATATTCTCCATCATTCCCATACTTTCATCATTCCTTTCCGTTTTCTTTTTCATTAGATATAATTTTTAGAAATCCATATCTTTCATTATTTTCCCATGGACAAGGATGGACAAAGTACCCTGGCTTAGTTTCCCAACACCTCAAATCCAAACTTAGCTAATCCACAAATCTAATAATCCTTTTAAAACATAAGAATCATGTGAAGTGAACTAGGTGTAAAAGTGTTCAAAAGTTCTATCATTCATAAAATTAGGGGAATTCACATACAAGACTAGTACCTTAAAGAATGTTCAAAGTATTTAACATCACTCACTTCGCCTCTCCTTTTCTTATACTTACACCATCCCGAATGCATAGAACCAAAGTTTTCTAATGGAGTTTTGAATTTTTAGAAAAAATCTAAAAAATCTTCGTCATATTGCTCGAGATGTTACAAAACACTAGATTCATCCTAGTGATCCTGCACCCCCTAACCAAATCTTGCAATGTCCTTAATGTAAAAGATATGCAATAGGCAAAACATGAGAGCAATTATAAAATAAAGGGAGTAAGGAATGATATTACCTGAGAGAACAAAGTCTGGAATTCTACCTCCTTCTAACAAACTTAAGAAAAAGCAAACAAAAAGCAACAAAATCCTAATCCTAACTACTCTATACCTCCATCCTCCATCAGACTAAGAGATCAAGTATCCTGATACACAGGATTAGTTAGAGGTATGGACATACCTTCTGAAGAAAAATTCTCGAAGAACGGCTTTAGGCGTTGACCATTTGCTGTAAAGATATTACTGGTCCTTGGATTCAACAATTCGACGGTCCCATATGGATAAACAGTTTTCACAATGAAAGGACCGGTCCATTGAGACCTCAATTTCTCCGAAAATAAATGTAATCGAGAATTATACATAAGGTCCTTTTGGTTGATCGTGAAGGTCTTACGAAGGATGTTCCTATCATGGAACACCTTCGTCCTGTCCTTGTAAATTCTCGCATTTTCATAAGCATCGTTCCGGAGTTCCACAAGTTCATTCAATTGAAGTTTGCGCAACGAGCATGCCTTGTCAGAATCAAAATTCATCTTCTTTAGCGCCCAATATGCCCTATGTTCCAACTCCACGGGAAAGTGACAAGCTTTCCCATAGACAAGTCTATAGGAAGACATTCCAATGGGGTCTTGAAAGCTGTACGGTAAGCCCAGAGTGCATCGGTAAGTCGAAGCGACCAATCTTTGCGATCGGGGTTCACTGTTTTCTCCAAAATATGTTTAATTTCCTTATTGGATATCTCAGCTTGTCCACTTGTGTATGGGTGATAGGGAGTGCTCACCTTGTGATTGATGCCATATTTTTTCATTAAGGCTTCAAACGGGCGATTACAAAAATGAGACCCTTCATCGCTTATAATGACTCGTGGTGTTCCAAACCGGGAAAGGATATTTTCTTTTAAGAAACGAATGACTGTCTTATGGTCATTGTTCCAGCATGGAATCGCCTCGACCCATTTTGAAACATAGTCAACGGCAAGCAAGCTATATAGATTTCCGAAAGAAGATGGGAATGGACCCATGAAATCGATGCCCCAACAATAAAAAATTTCAATTGGTAAGATGGGATTGAGTGGCATCATATTTCTATGTTCTATTCCTCCCAATTTCTAACAAGGTTCGCATGCTTTACAAAACTCATGGGTGTCCTTGAACATGGTGGGCCAATAAAACCCACTTTGCAGAATTTTGGTTGTGGTCTTCTTAGCTAAAAAGTGGCCACCACACGCCTGAGAATGACAAAAGGAGATGATACTTTATTGTTCATCATCCGGCACACATCTCCTTATGATTTGATCGGGACTATACTTGAATAAGTATGGGTCGTCCCATAGGAATTTTCTCACCTCGTTGAAGAACTTGTCCTTATCTTACTTTTTCCAATGTGTCGGAATTGTACCTGTAGCAAGATAGTTGTTCGCTCGCCTCAACTGTAAGGCTGCAATGTAGTAATAAAACTCGGTAAGACCGAGGTCGATCCACAGGGAATTAGAAACAACTTTCAAACTATTCCAGCAACTCAGTTTGCAATAGATATGAGGATTCAATTGAGCAATTAAACTAAAACAGTAACTTAATGAAAACTAGTAATTTAAGGTACTAAGGCATTCAAGGATCCATTTGTAGCAATCCCATGTTAATCTAATCAATCCAAGTATAACGCACAACAAGATTTGAAGTCCTATCTCTCATCTAGTTGGAAAATAAAGCCTTCAAACACATTCAATTCCATTCAAGTTGAACTTCCAAGTTCTAGTTCCATTCAACACATGTAGATTTCAAAATCATACCCTTCGAAGTAACTGTTGAACCTCCAATTTATACATTGCATTGCCCACTACATCGCATTATATGCATGGTTTTCATGTTTAAAAGGCCCATTTAATGCATGATTTTTTATTCAGGAATGAGAGCGGAATTCACCCAATTGGAGACTAAAAATATCCATTTAGAATAATTGGATGAAGGTTGAAGGAAGACCAAAGAGAGAAGAAGAAAAACACAGAAAAACACAGAAGAAATCATGTTAAAAGACCTGGCAGGGCCAGAAAAAATTGAAGTGCAGAGCTGCTGAGGCATAAAAGCAAAATGCAGAAAGTTGCAGTTTCTGAAGATTGATCCAGAGATTGATCCGTCGATTGATCGCTCAGCTTGAGCGATTGATCAACAGACTTGAGCGACTGATCGCTCACAGCAAAAATTTGAAAAAATTGTTTCTGGAGTGAAGTAAAGAATTGCGATTGATCGCCCGGCTTGAGCGATTGATCGCCCAGCCTGAGTGATTGATCGCCCATCCCATAGATCAATCGCTAGAATGCAGATTTTTAAGAAATTTGGAAAAAAACTCTTTGGACACTTTTTGCACCCTCCGATTGATCGCTGGACATTGATCGATTGATCGCCAGAAGTGACCGATTGATCTCTCAGCTAGTTGATTAATCGCCAGATTCAAAAAATGCAATTTTTATAGTTATTTGAACCAGCGATTGATCGGCCGGTCTGAGCTATCAATCGACAATGCGCCCAGATTAGAAATTTCCAAGTCTGGCTCCGATTTTCTCTGCGCAGTGCGTAACCTTACGCAAGTTCTGGAAGATTCTTACGCAACAGAGCTTCCCCACTATAAAAGGACACCTAGGGGCTCTTCCTAGGGTATCATAGAAGCTAAGGGACGTGGTTCTAGAGAGAGGAAGCTGTCGTGGAGCGTCTGCAACCCTCCAATTTTCAGTTTTTCTAGTTTTTATGCTTTCTTTTATGAGTTCTAGTTGTAGTATGACAATGCTCGGCTAGAATCTCTCAGCTAGGGCTGAGAGGTGAAGCTTGTAGCTAATTTCATGTTTGATTCAGTTTAATTCAAGTAATTTCAATTCAAGTTTGGATTTTTATTTATTTTAGTCCCTTATGTTGGTAGTTTGAGATGTTTTATGAGAGTTCATGTGCTCCGGACATGGATTCCTTGCAATTCTCTGAGATTATCATATTGTGTTTGCCTAGGTTCGAATTATGGTAACCCTTGAGCAAGCCATAGTCCATAGGCATGGCTGTTACTCCGAAAGCTATGATTTCGAATCCTACATGTGTTGAATGGGACTAGAACTTGGAAGTTCAGCTTGAGTAGAATTGAATGTGTTTGAATGCTTTATTTTCCAACTAGATGAGAGATAGGACTTCAAATCTAGTTGTGTTCTCTACTTGGATTGATTGGATTGACATGAGATTGCTACAAGTGGATCCTTGAATGCCTTAGTACCTTAAATTACTGATTTTCCATTAAGTTACTGTTTTAGTTTAATTACTCAATTGAATCCTACTTCTTGCAAAACTTAGTTGCTAAAATAGTTTGAAAGTTGTTTCTAATTCCCTGTGGATCGACCTCGGTCTTACCGAGTTTTATTACTGCATCGCAGCCTTACACTTGAGGCGAGCGAACAAGTTTTTGGCACCGTTGCCGGGGATTTTAGATAACGATTTTCAAATTGTTTTAGTGGCTGTAGAAGTAGAAGTAGATAGGTTTTCTGATTTTTTTTAGAACTAACAAATTGTTTTGTTTTGTAGGATTTCTTCTCTAGTTAAAAGCGCATCAGGTGATACCTTTCTAACTTAGCTTTTTACAGATTTTCTATTTTCAGATTAATTTCAGATTTCTAGGATTTAGGACTAGTGGAGTTTTTGTTGAGTGCTTTATGTCCCGTTGGGAACGTAACCACTCAAATCGTCTCCAATCTGAAGGTGGTTTAGTTGGACCATTGTCAGTCCATAGACGAGTCCGAAATTACCAAGAGCATTGTGAAAGTTTGGGGAGTATGGATCAAATACCTTTAAGGAATCCTCCCCCCTACTCCAACTACAAATGCAAATCAAGAAGGAGTAGGAGAGAATGAGGTACATAATGTTCCTCCACTGAGATCATTGCGGGATTACCTACAACTAGCCCGTGTAATTACACCCTCTTGTGTGGTTATACCACCAAACGGGGGAAACATTGACATAATGCCGGGTGTAATTCAACTCTTACCAAAGTTCCATGGGCTAGACTCTGACCGCCCATATCTACACTTGAAAGAATTTGAAGAAGTGGTGGCTACCTTGCAGTACGCCAATGTTTCAGAAGATACCATTAGACTTAAACTTTTTCCCTTTTCATTGAAAGAAAGAGCCAAAGATTGGCTTCACTCTCTTAGACCACATTCGATTGGGTCATGGATTGAGATGACCCGGGAATTCTTGAAAAAATTCTTCCCGGCTCATAAAACGAACACCCTTCGAAGAGCCATAATGAATTTCTCGGCTAAAGAGGGTGAATCTTTTTTTCAATGTTGGGAGAGATTTAAGGACCTCCTACTTGCTTGCCCACATCATGGCTATGAGAGTTGGCGAATTATAAATTTTTTCAATGATGGATTAAGTTCTAATATGCGCCAATTTGTAGAGATGATGTGCAATGGCGAGTTTATGAGTAAAAATCCAGATGAGGCTTGGAGTTACTTGGACATGTTGGCTGAAAATGCCCAATCTTGGGATACCTCGGATAAACCAAATAACCCCAAGCTTATTCAAGAGAAAGGAGGGAATTATATCCTTAAGGAGGAAGACGACGTGAATGCAAGGATAGCCAACCTCACAAGGAAGGTTGAGGCCATGGAACTTAGTAAAAGTGGAGTTCCAAAGTCCAATGAAGCTATTGAAACCATATGTGGGATTTGTCTCACCGATTTACACCCTACGCAAGATTGTCCCACAATTCCTGCATTTCAAGAGGTATTACATGAACATGCAAATGCCACATATGGGTATCAACGGCCCTTCAATGGACCGGTGGGTAATACCTACAATGACAGTTGGAAGAACCACCCAAATTTCAGTTGGAAGAATGCTCCTACGGGCAATCCTACCAACTCTCAAAGAGGGCCACCCATGAAAAATATAGCCCCACCTCAATTCTCAATGGAGGATACCTTGAAAGCGTTTATACAAGGGCAAACGCAAATCAATCAAACAAATCAGCAAATGTTCCAAGAGCTTAAAGTCTCGGTTGATGAGATTAAGGGACGCTTGAATGCTAGGGAAGGGACCTTTCCGGCCCAACCTCAGCCCAATCCAAAGCAAGTACATGAAGTGATCATTCCTAATCCTTCCAACCAATACATGGAGCAAGCCAAATCCATCACCACTCTTAGAAGTGGTAAACAAATTGACAAATCTATTCCGGTGAAGGCCGATGAGCCTAATGATCCGGTAAATTCTGAGGATGAGGATGGATCTAACTTAGCCCCACAAGAACCGGAACGCATTTACAAGCCCGTAGCACCATTCCCTTCGAGATTGGTTGCCCCAAAATCTCTTCCAAACTCTCATGATATTCTAGAGATTTTCAGACAAGTCAAGATTAACATCCCTTTGCTTGACGCCATCAAACAAATCCCCTCTTATGCCAAGTTTCTAAAGGACCTATGCACAACAAAACGGAAATATAATGTGCAGCAAAAGGCCTTCTTAAATGAGCAAGTGAGTGCCATTCTCACTCAAAAGACCCCCCCCCCCCCCCCCAAAAAAAAAAAAAAAAAAATTCAAAGATCCCGGTAGTCCCACCATCTCATGTATCATTGGAGACTACCGGATTGAGCGTGCCTTGCTAGATTTGGGAGCGAGTGTGAACTTGATCCCATACTCGGTATATGAGCAATTGGATCTTGGTGAATTAAAACCCACCAAAACCACGTTGCAACTCCCTGATAGATCTATCCGTGTACCGAGGGGGATAGTTGAGGATGTTCTAGTCCAAGTTGACAAATTCTACTACCCGGTAGATTTTATCGTCTTGGACACACAACCGGTTTTGGATGCTAGCACTCAAATACCGGTGATATTAGGCCGCCCATTCCTTGCCACTTCAAACGCAATCATAAATTGCCGGAATGGAGTGATGCAAATGTCCTTTGGGAACATGACGTTGGAGGTGAATGTGTTCCACTTAGGCAAAAGGCATAGGGATGATGATGATGTCCACGAGGTTGATTTGATTGATTCAATCGTGGAAGAGGAGTTCACTTTGAGGCAGAATTTTAATCCTCTAGATGTTGTTAGCTTTGATCCCTTTGAGGATTGGGACGACAATGATGGCCCCCATGAGGTAAACATGATAGAATCCATGGATGATGGGGGGTTTTTCCAACATGATCTACCTGAAAGTTTGGGGACATGTTTGACACATTCTAAGGATGAATCTAATTCTCATTTTATTAAGACCTTGGAAGTGTCAATTTCTGAAAATTCAAGTGACAAGTCACCAATTTCTGATTTACACAAATTTGTTGTGCAGGATTTAGAAGAATTGGTGCTTGACTTGCCTACATAGAGGCCAATTTTTTAAAGTGTAGAGGTTGAGGACCCACTCCAACCTACACAAAATTCTGAGAAGGAGGAAAACATGAAAGGTCCAAATCTGAACACTTCCTCCGATGAAGTCTCCTACACTCTAGAGGAATGTTTAGCGTATTTTGAAGATTGGGATGATCCCACGATTCAGGATATTGTGCATGCTTTGAAGGAGACCCCTCCGGTGCCCAAAAAGCTTCTTTCCACAAAATGCCAAACTGAAAAATCAATTGTGGAAGCACCGGTGAAATCTGATTTTGTGGAGATCATATCGACTTGTGAAGAAGAAATACAAGTCTCCACATCTCTTTGGTTTGTACAAACCGAAGAACACTTCTGGGATGATCCGTACTTGAATAATTTTCGCCCAGACAAGAAGGAAAGGAGATCCATATTCAATGATTTCCAACCTATGAAATTCTCCTTTCCTAGTACATGTGACAATTTTGTTGAAGAATCCGCTGAAATTTTTCAGCAGGATTTTCAATGGGGTAGAATGATCAATGTCACTAATGTACTTTCCAAAGCAGGATAGTGGATAGTTCTACTGAAAAATTTGTTACACCACTTGATGATCCTGCTCAATTTTGTCCTTTTGGATGTTATAATGATAATCGATCTCCTAGTCTGATGGAGATCCTCTTTTTACAAGGACGGGTTAGTTATCTTTATTGCCTTCCGTAGATTAGGTTTAGTTTTAATTAGTTTTACTGTTTTAGTAGGTTTTAGTTGTTTGGTTGTAGACTTTCATAATCGCTCTCTCAGGTACTATTGTTCTCACTCTCTCATATTTTTCCATTGCTCTCATGTTCATGCTCATTGCATATCTTTTTACATTGAGGACAATGCAAGAATTGGTTGGGGGGTGAGATGAGATTCCTCATCTAGCAGTTTGCAACATTTCGAGCTTCATATGCGCAATTTTTTTTTGAATTTTCTAAAATTTCAAAACTCTTTTAGAAAACCTTATTTCCATGCATTCGAGATGATAGGAGTACAGGAAGAGGAGTTACGAAGTGTGCGACGTTGTAGGTCTTGAATTTCTCCCAACATAATGGTTTTATATGTTAGCTCCCCTATTGTTGTGATTGATAGAAAATTTGAACACTTTTTACACCCAGTTCACATTACTCGATTTTCATGAGTTGAACGGTTTATGTGATTTGTGGATTAGCTAGACTTTGATTTAGAGGTGTTGAGAAACCAAGCCGAGGTATTTTGTCCATCCTTGTCCATGGGAAAATAACGAAAGATATGGATTTTTAAAAATCCTATCTAAATCAGAAGAAAAAGGAAAAGAAAGGATGAAATCATGAATGAAGGAAAAATTGTGGAAAATTTCGAAAAGGGCTACCTATTACCAACCGAGAGATGGTTGAACCGTAACCAAAGCCGGAAATGGGACGTAGTGTGAAAGCCGTCGGAAGGACGGTAAGGCAAATTCCTGTCATAGGCTTGTTGTTGCTCTGTGCACCTTAAAATCCTTGGTTTACTTAATCTATGAAGAATGTAATCCCAGAGACTCATGAGATGAACTTTCACTATGCACACTGGGTTGAAATTGTTCGAGTTCTTCTATTTATCAATCAATCAGCGGGAATTTCATGTAGACACTTCTTATGCTTTGAGAGTTTAAGCTTGCAATTTCTATCACCTAGTTTCTCCAAATTTTATACTTGTATGTCTTGGAATGGATAGAAACATGGTTTCTGGAGGAGAGTTGGTTCGGAGGTTTGAAATTGTTTCACGCATGTTTTGCTCGGGACTAGCAAAAAGCTGGTTGGGGGGTGTGTTGAACCTCCAATTTATACATTGCATTGCCCACTACATCGCATTATATGCATGGTTTTCATGTTTAAAAGGCCCATTTAATGCATGATTTTTTATTTCAGGAATGAGAGCGGAATTCACCCAATTGGAGACTAAAAAGATCCATTTAGAACAATTGGATGAAGGTTGAAGGAAGACCAAAGAGAGAAGAAGAAAAACACAGAAAAACACAGAAGAAATCATGTTAAAAGACCTAGCAGGGCCAGAAAAAACTGAAGTGCAGAGCTGCCGGGCCATAAAAGCAAAATGTAGACAGTTGCAGTTTCCGAAGATTGATCCAGAGATTGATCCGTCGATTGATCGCTCAACTTGAGCGATTGATCGACAGACTTGAGCGACTGATCGCTCACAGTAGAAATTTGAGAAAATTGTTGCTGGAGTGAAGTGAAGAATTGCGATTGATCGCCCGGCGTGAGCGATTGATCACCTAGCCTGAGCGATTGATCGCCCATCCCATAGATCAATCGCCAGAATGCAGATTTTTAAGAAATTTGGAAAAAACTCTCTGGACACTTTTTGCACCCTCCGATTGATCGCTGGACACTGATCGATTGATCGCCAGAAGTGACCGATTGATCTCTCAGCTAGTTGATTAATCGCCAGATCTGAAAGAGGCAGTTTTTATAGTTATTTGAACCAGCGATTGATCGGCTGGTCTGAGCTATCAATCGACAATGCGCCCAGATTAGAAATTTCCAAGTCTGGCTCCGATTTTCTCTGCGCAGTGCGTAACCTTACGCAAGTTCTGGAAGATTCTTACGCAACAGAGCTTCCCCACTATAAAAGGACACCTAGGGGCTCTTCCTAGGGTATCATAGAAGCTAAGGGACATGGTTCTAGAGAGAGGAAGCTGTCGTGGAGCGTCTGCAACCCTCCAATTTTCAGTTTTTCTAGTTTTATGCTTTCTATTATGAGTTCTAGTTGTAGTATGACAATGCTCGGCTAGAATCTCTCAGCTAAGGCTGAGAGGTGAAGCTTGTAGCTAATTTCATGTTTGATTCAGTTTAATTCAAGTAATTTCAATTCAAGTTTGGATTTTTATTTATTTTAGTCCCTTATGTTGGTAGTTTGAGATGTTTTATGAGAGTTCATGTGCTCCGGACATGGATTCCTTGCAATTCTCTGAGATTATCATATTGTGTTTACCTAGGTTCAAATTATGGTAACCCTTGAGCAAGCCATAGTCCATAGGCATGGCTGTTACTCCGAAGGCTATGATTTCGAATCCTACATGTGTTGAATGGGACTAGAACTTGGAAGTTCAGCTTGAGTAGAATTGAATGTGTTTGAATGCTTTATTTTCCAACTAGATGAGAGATAGGACTTCAAATCTAGTTGTGTTCTCTACTTGGATTGATTGGATTGACATGGGATTGCTACAAGTGGATCCTTAAATGCCTTAGTACCTTAAATTACTGATTTTCCATTAAGTTACTGTTTTAGTTTAATTACTCAATTGAATCCTACTTCTTGCAAAACTGAGTTGCTAAAACAGTTTGAAAGTTGTTTCTAATTCCCTGTGGATCGACCTCGGTCTTATCGAGTTTTATTACTACATCGTAACCTTACACTTGAGGCGAGCGAACAGTAACAGCCATGCCTATGGACTATGGCTTGCTCAAGGGTTACCATAATTCGAATGTAAATAAACACCATATGATAATCTCAGAGAATTGCAAGGAATTCATGTCCGGAGCACATGAACTCTCATAAAACATCTCAAACTATCAACTTAAAGGGACTAAAAGATTAAAAACCCAAACTTGAATTGAAATTACTTGAATTAAACTGAATCAAACATGGAAATTAGCTACAAGCTTCACCTCTCAGCCTTAGCTGAGAGATTCTAACCGAGCATTGTCATACTACAACTAGAACTCATAATAGAAAGCATAAAAACTAGAAAAACCAGAAATTAGAGGGTTGCTGATGCTCCACGACGACTTCCGTCCTCTCCCACGACCTTCCTTGGCTTTTATGATCTTCTAGGAAGAGCCCCTAGGTGTCCTTTTATAGTGGGAAAGCCCCTTGCGTCAGAAACATCCAGAAATTGCGTAAGGTTACGCACTGCGCAGAAAATCTCGGAGCTTCACGGGGAAACTTTGTTATGCAGACGACCGGTCGCACGACCGGTCTGAGCTCCCTAACGACCGGTCGTAAAACATAAAAAACGGTCCAGTGAGTTTTGCCAAAAATCATATTTTATCTTTTAATTCAAGGACCGGTCGCACGACCGGTCTGGGCATCGGACGACCGGTCGCACGACCGGTCGTGAACGGTCCAGTGACCTTCTGTGAAAATTCCTCTTCTGTGCATAATCGGACCGGTCGGACGACTGGTCCTGGCGATGGACGACCGGTCGCACGACCGGTCATGGCCTCTGTTTCCTGCTTTCTCCTTGGACTTCTTTCTTCCTTTCTTCCCCTCTCTTTCTACTTTCTTTAGTCCTTCTTCCATCTTCATCCAATGGCTTCAATTGACTCTTTTTAGTCCCCAATTTGGTGAAGTCCGCTCTCATCCCTGAATTCACAAAACGTGCATTAGATAGGCCTTTTAAGCATGAAAACCATGTAATGCGATGTAATGGGCAATGCAATGTATAAATTGGAGTTTCAACAATAGTTAGCAATGTCCGCATACCATGGCAATTGGAAGACTTTAAAAAGTTGTTCATCAGGGAACATGTCATTGATCGCGGTCATCTCAGGGGAATTGGTGAGAATAAGTCTAGAAAGATGGTCAGCAACTACATTTTCTACTCCTTTCTTATCACGTATTTCTATGTCAAATTCTTGGAGTAGGAGGATCCATCTTAACAAGCGAGGCTTAGCATCCTTCTTAGAGAGAAGGTACTTAAGCGCTGCATGGTCGGTGAATATGATGATCTTAGATCCGATCAAGTAGGATCGAAACTTGTCCAAAGCAAAAACTACGGCCAAAAGTTCTTTTTCTGTAGTAGTGTAGTTTGTTGGAGCTGAGTTTAAGGTTCTACTTGCGTAGTAGATGACATAAGGCTTCTTTTCTTTTCGTTGGCCTACACATCCCCAATAGCGTAGTCACTTGCATCACACATGATTTTAAAAGGAAAGCTCCAATCAGGTGGTTGCATTATGGGAGCACATGTCAACATGCCTTTAAGTTTATAAAAGGTATTTTGACAATCCTTATTCCACTCGAATGAGTTTTCCTTTTGAAGGAGGTTACATAAAGGACGAGAGAGTGAACTAAAGTCCTTTATGAACCGTTTATAGAATCCGGCATGTCCTAAAAAGGACTGCACATCACGTACGCTTTTGGGGGATAGAAGGTTAGAGATAAGATCGATTTTAGCCTTGTCCACCTCGATTCCATTTTGTGAGATGATGTGACCAAGGACAATTCCCTTTTTAACCATGAAATGACATTTCTCCCAATTCAACACAAGGTTCTTGTTTTCACATCTTTTTAAAACGGTTTTTAAGTGCCCAAGGCACACATCAAAGTTACAACCAAATACAGAGAAATCGTCCATGAAGACTTCAAAAATCGTCCCCACCATATCAGAAAAAATACTCAACATACAACGCTGAAAAGTGGCAGGGGCATTACATAGTCCAAACGGCATCCTTCGATAGGTAAAAGTGCCGAATGGACATGTGAATGTTGTCTTCTCTTGGTCTTCTAAGGTGATCTATATTTGGTTATACCCTGAATACCCATCAAGGAAGCAAAGGTGGGAATGACCCGCCGGCCTTTTTAAAATTTGATCAACAAATGGTAAGGGGAAGTGGTCTTTCCTTCTAGCTGTGTTTAGCTTTCTGTAGTCAATGCACATTCTCCAACTGGTAGTGACTCTGGTTGGCATGAGTTCATTATTGGCATTGGCTACAATGGTTATTTCGGATTTCTTAGGCACCACTTGAGTTGGACTCACCCATTGATTAGCGGATATTAGGTAAATGATACCCACATCCAATAGTTTCAACACCTTGGTGTTGAGCTCTTGATTGTGCATATTCTAACCCCAATTCATCACTCACTATGCACAGTTTACATGTTTAAAGGACTACTTTAATACATGATTTGTGATTGTAGGGACAAGATAGAGATTTCACTGATTCAAGGCTAAACAGAGCCCCTTACAATCATTGAAGACCACAAGATCAAGCATGAAGGAGGACTAAAGAAAGACAAAGCAAGGATAGAAGAGTGAAGAAGAAATAAAGAAAGAAATGAAGAAGAACAAGGTCCGACCGGTCGTGCGACCGGTCAGCCACCCCACTACTTGCCTAGAAGAGTCACTGGACAGAGGAAATACAAGGTCTGACCGGTCATGACCGGTTGGCCAAACCAGTCCGACCGGTCGTGACCGGTCGGCCAGCAGGTCGGAAGCTTATTGTATTCGATGGACTGATCCAATCAACAGGTCCAACCGGTCACGACCGGTCGGCCAGGCCAGTCTGACCGGTCGTGCGACCGGTCAGCCATGCAAAACGGGCAGTTTCTATTTTGGGGCGCCGAAATTCTCTGCGCAAGTGCGTATTTTTATGCAAAATCTGGAAGTTTCTTACGCATTGGACACCTCCAAGTCATAAAAGGACTTCTTCTCTTCATACCAGAGCATGCTAGGACGTGGGGATTGCTTGGGAGACGGATTCTACTTTAAGTTTTCTTAGTTTTCTCCCTGTTTTAGTAGTTTTTATGTTTTTGAGGCTTCTAGTTCAAGGATGTTAGAGATGAACTAAAACCTCTTAGCTAGGGCTAAGAGGTGAAGTTTTTTATTCATTTTTTTATGGATTGATGCAACCTAGGTTTCCTTTTTATGATTTAATTGATGAATTTTAGTTAATGTGAGTTTGAATCAAGTATTAGTTGGGTTTTTACTTTGATCTCTTGATGACTCCGGGCTCATGTGATTCTTAGTGATCCTAACTTAGTAATTTAGCTTCTAAGCATTGTTTATGCTTGTGTAGTTCATTGATCTATCATCGACTCCGGGCATGGTAGATTCTTTGATTGCCTTGTATGTAATGGCCTGATTTTCATGTGGGAACTCATTCAACTAAAGTTCTTATCTTTTGTAGTAATCTGAAATAGTTGTTTGTTGATTGATTTTGATTTAATTAGAGTTCTAATCATTAGTTGTAATCAAGTCTAGTGACAAGATTTGATGAAGGCTATGGTTGTGAGTCTCAACTAGATTGAAAAGAGGCTTGGCCTACACAATTGAGTGTGCCCAAGGCCTGAGCATGGTTGTGGGAATCAAATCAATGAATAAACATTTGTTTTAGATAATTGTTGATTGAACCGCTCTATATTCCAATCGGATAGAGATATGAATTCGATTCCGATTGAGTTATGAGAGACCTAGTTGTATTGATGCATTGAAACTTATCAAAAGTGGATCCTTGGCGCTCTAGTGCCTTTTTAGATTGATATTACCTTACACATTCACTGTTTAAACCCAAATCACTATTTTCTAGCTTTAGTTCTTAATAGGATCTTAATTACTAGTTGTTTCAGACAAAATCTGAGAATACCCATTCATAAATCTCTGTGGGAACCATACTCGGTCTTTCCGAATTATTACTACTTTGCAACCCTACACTTGAGGAGTGAACACTCGGCCTTAACCACCTCTTTCATGTTTGGATTGAGGCGTCTTTGTGGTTGCCTAGACGTCTTCGCATTCTCCTCAAGGTGTATGCGATGAGTACAAATCAAGGGGTCTATGCCTTTCAGATCCGCAATTGACCATCCATTGGCACTTTTGTGCTCTCTTAGAGTGGCTATTAGCCTACTCTCTTGTTCCTCATCTAAGTGGGAAGAAATCACCACCAGATATGTCTCATCTCGACCTAAATAGACATATTTCAAATCAGTGGGTAATGGTTTTAAGTCGTGCTTCGGTGCCTTGACATTAGATGGAATGGCTTGTTCTCGCTTAAAGGCAAAGGCACAAATGGTGCCTTCCATCTTTTATTATCAAGTACCGGCATAGAATCTAAAATGGCATCCATCTCTCTTATCTTGTCATCATCAATTTCATGAGAATGGGCCAAGCATGCCTCCAAAGGATCGGAATATAATGTAAAGAGGGATTTGTCTTCCACGAATGATTCAATCAGATTTATTTTGTGGACCTCGTCATCAACATCCCGTGGTTGTTTGCATAAATAAAAAATATTCAGCTCAAGTGACATATTTCCAACGGACATTTGTACAAGCCCGTTTCTATAATTGATAATTGAATTTGAAGTAGTTAAGAAAGGGCGGCCAAGTATGACAGGAATTTGAGCACCGGTTCCCATCACAGGATGTGTATCCAAGACAATAAAATCTATTGGATAGTAGAATTTATCGACTTGGACAAGGACATCTTCAATCATCCCTCTCGGTATATGAATAGATATATCAGCGAGTTGGAGTGTGGTTTTGGTGGGTTTTAATTCACCTAACCCAAGTTGTTCATAGACAGAATATGGGATGAGATTAATACTTGCCCCAAGATCAAGTAAAGCTTGTTTTATCCGGTAGTCACCTATGATGCATGATATGGTAGGACTACCTGGATGCTTGTATTTTCGGGGCACCTCTTGTTTAATAATGGCGCTCAAATTTCCAGTCAAAAGTACTTTGTTGTGAATATTGTGTTTCCTTTTGACTGTACAAAATTCCTTTAGAAATTTGGCATAGGATGGTATTTGTCTTATAGCATCCAACAACGGGATGTTGATCTTCACTTGCTTAAAAACCTCTAAAATTTATAGGTTTTGTCCAAAGGTTTGGGTGAAATCAACCTTTGTGGAAACGGGGCAACCGGCTTGTATTGCCTTTCCGATTCTTTTTCATGGGGAGCGTTGTTCAATATATTATCCTTTTTGGCAATTTTCGGATCATTAGGCTTTGGGGCCTTTACCAAATTAGATTTATCAATTGTTTTACTACTCCTTAGAGTGGTGATAGGTTGAACATGCTCCGTATTTTGGGAGGATAGGCTGAGGTCTTGTATCTCAAATTGGGTTCTTAGGTTAGGGAGAGGTTGGGCAGGAAGTGTGCCTTTCTCCCTAACACTAAGATGAGATTCAACTCTAGCCATTGAAGGTTTCAAATCATTGATGGCTTGCATTGAATTCTGATTGAATTTTTGTTGTTCTTGTATGAACCCATCTATTTTGTGAGAATTATTCTTATTATACTCAACTTGGGCCAAGACAAAGGTACCCACTAATTCCTTAAGTGTAGCCTTTGGGTTGTTGTTCGCATCTTTGATGGCCCATTCCTCCAACTGAAATTGGGATGATTCCTCCAACTAGAATTATACGTGTTCGAGTTTTGATTGCTGAATGGACGTTGATAGTTATTTATGGCATTTGATTGTTCTTGTAGAACTTCCTGGAATGCAGAGATTTTAGGACAATCTTGTGTTGCATGTTGGTTACCGGAACAAATTCCACAAATACTCTCAACTTCCTTAGTCTTTTCTCCCTTCTCTAATTCCATGTCCTCAACTTTTCTTGTGAGGCTAGCCACACATGCACTTATGTTGTCTTCTTCGAAGAGGACATAGATTCCTCCCTTTTCTCTTTGTTGGCTTATCTTGGGATTTGCTGGTTTAGTTTTATCCCAAGATTGTGCATTCTCGGCTAAGATATCAAAATAATCCCATGCTTCCTCGGCTTCCTTATTCACGAATTCTCCATTGCACATCATCTCTACGAATTGGTGCATGGGTGAAGTCAGTCCTTCATAGAAAAAGCTTATTACCCGCCAAATTTCGTAGCCATGATGTGGACATGTGTTCAATAAGTCTTTGAACCTCTCCCAACATTGGAAGAAGGTCTCATCCTCTTTTTGGGCAAAATTCATGATTAAGCGCCTCAACATGTTTGTTTTATGAGTAGGGAAAAACTTTTTAATGAATTCCCTAGTCATCTCAGTCCATGTGCCGATTGATCTTGGCCTTAATGCATGAAGCCAAGCCTTAGCCTTCTCTTTAAGAGAAAAAGGAAATAGTCTAAGTCTTATAACATCATCGGTTTCGTTTGCAAAGTGCAAAGTGGCTATCACCTCATCAAATTCCTTAAGATGTTGATATGCGCTTTTACTGTCTAAGCCAAGGAACTTGGGAAGGAGTTGGATTACTCTTGGTTTTAGATCAATATTCCCTGCATTGGTTGGAAAAATTATGCATGAGGGAGAACTCGCTCTTACAGGTTGCAAGTGATCATGTAACCTTCTAGGTCGAGGAACATTCTCAACCTCATTTTCACCCATTTCGGTTTGGCCCAAATTTTGATTGGCCATTGGGTTAGGTTGATTCTCAGCCATACTATCAGACAAAATTGGAGAGTCCAAATGTCTCTTAGCACGTGGCTTCTTATCAATCCCTTCAACAATCCCCCCTTCACTAATGAGTCGGTTGTTAGAATCCCGAACCCAATGTGGCATGCAAATCTCAGAAAAATAAAAATTAAAAAGGGTTAGAAAAACCTAATTGAAGTGACTCCTTCGACTCCTAAAATCCCTGCAAACAAAGCAAAACAAAACAAACAAACTAAGTTAGTAGGACTCCTAAAAATCTCAAATAGAAACTATTTTCAGAAATTTTGTAAGAACCATTAAAAATCCCTGGCAACGGTGTCAAAAAGTTGTTCGCTTCCCCAAGTGTAGGGTTGCGATGTAGTAATAATCTCGGTAAGACCGAGGTCGATCTCAAGGACTTGTTAGGAATTCACAAAATTGCTTCTAATGTTCTCTACTTGAGAATTAACAAAACAGATTTCTAAAATTGAATGTAGATGGAATTCTTAAACTAAAATTAAATGTAATCAATATAAGGAAGCACTAGGGGTCCAAGGATCCACTTATAGCAATCCTCAATTCATAAATCGCTGTGGTTTCCTAATTACACAACTAGAATTGAAATCAAATCCTAGTTGGATGATAGAATGGTTGTATTACACAATCTGTCATATGTGTGATTCTATATATGATTCCCTTAATTCAAGTTAGGACTTGAGCACACTCAATTGCATAGGTCAATCCTAGTTCCAATAGGTTAAAATCACAATCATAATCATCATTAAACTCTGTCACAAAGCATAACTAGATCATGATTTGAACTTCATTCAAATCACATATACCATCAACACATAATTTAGAAACTAGTACAAAAAGGTATAACTTTGGTTGAAGTTCCCACATGCAATTCCAAGTCTAGAGCGTATTGAATCTGATTCCTCGGAGCATACAAGCTTAGAACTGTGCAAAACCATTAAGAACTCAAGCAATTCTTCCAAAAATCCATGAGTCACCAAAAGACTAATAAAAACTACTTAGAACTTTATTCAAACTTCTATAAACCATTGTTCTTCAATAAATCGAACTTGAAACCAACATAAAACGAATTAAAGCATCTTAGATTCACTACAAGCTTCACCTCTTAACTCTAGCTAAGAGGTTTAGCCGTTCATGATCCAAGGAAACATGAAAATAACTAAAAACATAAACTAGAAAACACAAACTAGAGGGAGTTGTGGAACTCCGAATTCGATTTTCGCCGCCTCCCACCTTCGTAGATCTCTCCTAGGATGCCTAGCTACAATCCCTAGGTCCCCTTTTATAGTGGAGAGGCTCCATCGCCTCAGAATCTTGCAGATTTGCGCAACACTTACGCACTGCGCTAGAAAAATGAGCTTCAAGAGGAAGCCGCTGGAGTATTACTGAAATTACACTGGCCGACCAGTCAAGACCGGTCGGACTGGGCTGGCCGACCGGTCACGACCGGTCTAGCCTATTCTGAGATAGTCCAGCGTGTATTTTGGAGGTGGGTAGGCTCTGGCTGACCGGTCAAGACCGGTCGACCCTATAGCATTCAACGTCCAGAGAGTTAGGAGGAGGTGGCCGACCGGTCTAGACCGGTCATGACCTCTTGGACGACCGGTTAAGATCGGTCATGACTTCCCCTTTTCACATTTTCTTCTTTCTTTCTTCTCTCCTCTTCTCTCTTTGCTTTCTTCTTTCTTTGGCCCACCTTGGGTCTTCATCCAAGGCTCCTAAATAGAGCTTTTTAATCATCAATAAGGCGGAGTCCCTCTCATTCCTACAATCATAAAATCACGCATTAGAATAGTTTTAAAGCTTGAAAACCATGCATAGTTAGTGATGAAATGGGGTTAGAATATACACATTTAAGCACTCAACAGACACCTTTCTAACACCATTGAGGATCAAACGAAAGGAAGAACAAAAAAGGGAAGAAGAAAGGAAAAAAGAGAAAGAAGGAAAGAATGGAAAAGGAGCCCCAGAAGGTGGACCGACCGGTTAAGATCGGTCGGTCACTATGGTAGCCACCTCTAGAACATGCTGGACCAGCCCACAGACGGGTCAGACCGGTCAAGACCGGTCGGCCAGGCACTTTCTAAATTCTGATTTCAAACAGCAAGGCTATTCCCATTTTAGAATTTACGGCCCAATTCTTGGGGCCATCTTGATGATTATTGCAAATCCAATCCATCCATATTGAAGATTAGCTCGACACTGAAAAAACCCAAGTTGTTTCGTGTCGATTAGAGCTACGGATTGATCGTGGCGGCCAAACCAATACGAACTGTCCAAAAAGTTTCCTGATTCTGCTGCTCAACTCTAGAATGGTCCAAGTGGCCCATCATTAATGATATGAAGAATCTATTTTGACCATCTTCTAGACTATATCTATATGAATAACCACAAAGTTTTAGGTTAAAAGGATGTGTGGTTTGGTCGTACCGGTTAAAGAAAGATAGATCATCCAGAAAGATTCAACTGCGCAGATTTTATAAACAGCTCAAAGTGTTCTAATTTTCGCACCCAATTCTGGAATTGATTTGGACAATGTAAGCCATCTATTGTTCACTCACCTCGAGTGCAAGGCTGCGATGTAGTAATAATTCCTGGTAAGACTGAGGTCAATCCACAGGGAGTTAGGTAAACTAATTCAAGCTATTATAGCAACTCAAATCTCAGCAATTATAGGATTCAAATTCGAAAACTAACTTAAAACAGTAACTTGTAAAATCTGTAATTTAAACGGAACTAAGGCCTCAAGGATCCACTTGTGGTAGCCCCCATGTGAATTCATTCATTCTAGCATAGTACAATTAGAATTGAAGTTTTATCTCTCTTCTAGTTGGAAGATAAAACATTCAAACACAAACAATCACTACTTAAGTTGAAGAATCAGATTCTAGTTTTAATGAAGTACATAAAAGTCGAATATGTAGCCTTCGAAGTAACGACCATGCCAATGGACGATGGTACGCTCAAGGATTACTACAATTCGAATCTAATAAATCCAAACATGATAATCTCAGAGAATTGCAAGGAACACATGTCCGAAGCACATAAACTCTCATAAAACATAAAAAAATAACAACTTTTATTCAAACTAAAACCTAAAATCCGACTTAAAGTAAAGTACTTGATTTAAAACGAATTCAACATGATTACTACCCACAAGCTTTACCTCTTAGCCTTAACTAAGAGGTTCTAGCCAAGCATTATCATTCTACAACTAAAACAAATGAAAAACTAATTAAAAGCATAAGAAAACTAGAAAAACCCTAATTGGAGGGGTTACGAGCTCTCCAGGATGCTCTCATTCAATTCCTACGAACTTAAAATTCTTCTATGATGGATTAGAAAGGATGTAGAGGTCCCCTTTTATAGCACAAATCTGCCTTTCGCTTGGAAACTTCTGGAATTACATAACTCATTACGCAGCTTACGCAGACAGGTCCGATTGATCGGAGCTTCATCTAATTGATTGGAATGTGGTCTCCGATTGATCGTAGATCGGCCGATTAATTGTAAAAGAGTCAAGAGAGTTGCTATTTCTGCCCCTTATTCTGATTCATCGGACAGCTAGTTGCGATTGATCGGACATGTGACAATTGATCAGAAATATGTCCAGAGAAATCTAGTATTTCTAGTATGTCTGATGGGTGGTCCGATCGATCGGGTACCCATCAGAACCTCCTTTGATTGATTGGACACCTATCGGCAATCCATCAGACATGTTGATCTCTCCAATTTCTTTTGCTTTATCTTCGGATCTTCTTTGTTTGATTTCTTCATCTCCTTCTTCCTTTCCTTGACTCTTCAATGTCCCTCTAAAGTGTCCTTTAACATCCAAATGGAGAGGCCTCTCTCCTATTCCTTTGATCACCAACAAAAATGCTTCTAAGTGAATCTTTTAAGTATTAATTGAGTGAAGTCTCTCTCCCAGTCCTACATTCACAAAACATGCATTAGATGGGTCTTTTAAGCATGCAAACCATGCATATAATGTGATGTAATGGGTTAGAAAATGTATAAATTAGAGGCTCAACACACCCCCCAACTAGCGTTTTCCTAGTCCCCAGCAAAGCAAGCATGAAACAATCTATTTCTCTGAAAAACTCAACTCTCTCTTGGAAACATCCAAGCACAACACAATTAGAATCAAAGTCCTAGCTCTCATCTAATTGGAGGATATAACATTCAAGCACAAACAATCCCACTTAAATTTGAAAATTAGATTTCTAGTTCTAATGAAGCACATAGAACTTGAACTTGTAGCGTTCGGAGTAACAGCCATGCCAAGAGACTATGGCATGCTCAAGGGTTACTACAATTTGAATTCAAACAACCCAATCATGGTAATATCAGAGAATTGCAAGGAACGCATGTCCAGAGTAGATAAACTCTCTCAAAACTTCTAAAAACCCAACCTTTATTCAAACTAGAACTTGAAAATCCATAAATAAGTAAAGGTACTTGGAGAAACGAATTAAAGCATTGAAACAAACTACAAACTTCACCTCTTAGCTCTAGCTAAGAGGTTAGCTAAAAGAAAACATTAAAAACTAGAAACAAGAAACTAGAACTAGAAGAAGAAGAAAACTAGTTGTAGGAGGCTAGGAGGTCTTGATCTCTTTGCTCCCCACATTGCCAGATGCCTTAGAAAGAGAGTGGAGGTGGTCTTTTATAAGAGAAATCCTGCACCAACTTAAAAACTTCGAGAATCCGCGGAGTCCTTTCACAATTTGGAAACTTGGCCTTGAAAATCGAAGTTTCTGGATCACCTTAGACCGGTCTGGCAACCGGTCGGGCGACCAGTCAAGCAACTGGTCTAAGAAGGAAAAAACAGTCCAAAAAATAACTGTTGACCTAGCAACAAGTCTAAGATAATTTTTTTCACATTTTCTTCTTTTTTCTCTTCTCTTTCTTTCTTGCTTCTTTCCTCCACCTTTTGGCACTTGTTCTATTGATCTTCAATGCATACAAAGTGACTCTTTTAACCATGAATTGGTGAAATCTCCCTCTCATTCCTACAATCACAAAAACATGTATTAGATTAGTCTTTAAACATGAAAACCATGCATATAATGTGATATAATGGGTCAGCAAATGTATAAATTGGAGGCTCAACACCTAACCCATTACATTACATCTTATGCCTGATTTGTATGTTAAAAGGTTTATCTAATGCATGTTTTATTGATGTAGGAATGAGAGAGGGATTACACCAAATTGATTTTCAAAAGACCACATTTAGATGGTCCTTAATGATGATCCAAGGTGGGCTAAAGATGGAAGAAGAAAGGAGGAGAGAAGAGAGAGAAAGAACCAAAAGAAATAGGCCTAAACCGATCAAGACCGGTTGGCCAAACAAGCTCCAACCAGTCTAGAACGGTCGGCCAACAGGTCGGGTACCCTTCTGGACTCTCTGGACCTCTGCTAGACCAGTCAAGACCGGTCGGCCAGCCATCTTGAACGGTCCAGACCGGTCGGCCAACAAGTAGCTAGTGTATTTCAGCAGCTTTTCAGCAAGCTCCGAAAATCATGCGCTGCGGGAGTCCTTACGTAATTCTGGAAGTTTCTGAGGCGGTAGAGCCTCTCTACTATAAAAGGACACCTAGGGGTGGATCTAAAGACATCATAAAAGGCTTGGGAAGTCGTAGGAGGTGAAGGAGATCGCTATGGAGCGTCTGCAACTCCTCCAAACTTGATTTTTCTATGTTTTTCATTAATTTCCTTTGAGTTTTAGTTTAACCTATTAATGGTTGGCTAAACCTATTAGTTAGGGCTAAGAGGTGAAGCTTTTAGTTGTTTACAATGTCTAATTCGAATTAGTTCAAGTACTTTTTGGTTTTATGAAGAACACTTCTAGTTCTAGTTTGAAATAAAATTAGTATTTTTAGTTAATCTTCTATCTCTTGTGATTTCTCTTACATTGGATGTTTTAATTACTGAGATTGCTTAATGGGGGTATTGATTGATAGGATTTTGGGTTGTAGAGTTCATAGATTCATCATGATATGTTAAATGCTAGGGGATGTTACAAACTAAGTTTCTTAAGAGCTTATCTAGAACTAAAGTATAAGGGGTTCTTATCTTTTGATTTAATCTGAGATAGGTGTTTATGTATTGATTTTGGTTCAATAGAAGTTAAATTCATGCTTCTAAATCAAGCTAGTGATAAGGCTTGAGGAAGAATCATGAATGTGATCTTGCTTGTTTTGTGAAGGATTGGGTTGTGTGATTGAATACACCCAATGCCTTAGTTGATTATGAGAGGACCATATCAGTGGATGATCCATCTATTTTAGATGCATTATGATGATTTGATTGCTCTATATGCCGATTGGATAGGGATAGAACTCTGATTCCAATTGTGTTATTGGCTTGAACGGTTTGAATTGGCATTGTGAATGATTATTAGTGGATCCTTGGCGCTCTAGTGTTTATTTCTCTGATTTAAGTATAAAATAGATAGTTTTATGTTCTTAATTTCCACCCATCGATACAAATCTGAATTTAGCCCATCCTAATTCTAAAACTTAGAATTGTTATGACAATCCCTGAGGATCGACCTTGGTCTTACTGAGAATTATTACTACATCGCAGCCTTGCACTTGAGGCGAGTGAACAAGTTTTTGGTGCCGTTGTCGGGGATTAGTTTAATGGTTCTGAAATTTGTAATTAGGGTATAGTTAGGTTAAATAGGTCAGGTTATGATTCATTGTTTTAATAGGTTTTTGTCATAAATTTTCTACTACTAACAGATTTTGTTTGTTTTATAGGATTTTTTATCTCTAACATAGTTCTTCCATCCGGTAACCCCGTTCTAACTTAGACTCATTTAATTTTTATTTTTTGTTTTCAGATTTATATTAGTTAGTTTTTGTGTGTTTTATGCCTCATTGGGAGCGTGATCATACATCACGACTTCTAAGTAAGTGAGATTTAGTTAAAGGCCTAGTCTATCACAGATGAGTTAGAAAACGTCTAGAAAATCCTAAATCATCTGAAATTATGGCTGAGAATGAATCACATAATGTTGAAGATGTTGAGCATGATACACCACCAATTAGGACGAAACATAATGAGAATGAGGAACACTATGTTCCTCCGGTTAAAACATTAAGAGATTATCTACAACCAGAGAGAACAACCACGTCTTCCTGCATTGTTTTTCCAACTAATGCAGGAAACGCGGACCTTAAACTGGGAATTATCAAGTTACTCCCAAAATTTCATGGACTCAACTTTGAAAGTCCATATGCATACCTTAGTGAATTTGAGGAGATAGCTAACACCTTTCAATTTAATGATGTCTCCCAAGATGTAATCAAACTGAAATTATTTTCCTTCTCTCTAAAGGACAAAGCAAATGTATGGTTGCCATCACTTAAACCTAAAAGCATCGGGACATGGGCTGAAATAACCCAGGAGTTCCCTTAAAAGTACTTCCCGGTTCATAAAACCAATGCACTAAGATGGACTATTATCAACTTTTTTCCAAAAAGGAGATGAAACATTTTTTCTATGTTGGGAGAGGTTTAATGATCTTTTATTAGAGTGCCCTCACCATGGTTATGAAAAGTGGCACTTGATTTACTTTTTCCATGCCGGATTGAGTTCAAACATGCGTCAATTTGTCCAAATGATGTGTAACAGTAAGTTTTTGAACAAAGCACCCGATGATTCTTGGGATTACTTTGATATGCTAGACGAGAATGCCCAATCTTGGGACATCTCTAATCCGACTAGCAATCCCAAGTTAGCCCCAAGAGAGAAAGGAATACATGTATTAGATGGGGAGGATGATTTAAATTCAAAGGTGGCAGGTCTCACAAAAAGGGTTGAGGCCATAGAATTGAGGAGTGTTAATATGATAACCACCGGTAAGGCCGTTGATAGTGTATGTGGTATTTGTGAGAGTGATGTTCACTTGACAAAGCATTGCCCAACAATCCCTGCGTTTCAAGATATCTTGCAAACTCAATCAAATACTACAAATGCTTACCAACACCCCTTTAGTGGACCAAATTCTAACTTGACTAGTCCGGAGTGGCGGTGTAAACCAAATTTTAATGGGAGAAATGGACCCATGGTAAATATAAACAATGTGTCCCAAGGACCACCTCAAAAGAGCACTCTTGAGAATACATTGAACGCGTTCATGATTAGACAAACTCAGATAAATCAGTACAACATGCAAGCCGTGAATGAACTTAAAATTTCGGTTGAAAGAATTGAGACACACCTAGGAGTTAAGGAGAAAGGGACTATTTTGACCCAATCTCATCCTAACCCCAAGGAACAATTGGAAACAAACACCAATTCTTCAACCCATTCTCATGTGGAACATGTTCAAGCCATCATAACTCTTAGAAGTGGAAAAATAATTGAAAAATCTGAACCGGTGAAGGCCACAAAGCCTAATGACCCGGTTGATTCTAAGAGTGAAGGTGAATTAAACAATGCTCCATAAGATGAAGAGCTGGAGTGTGTGTATAAACTTGTGGCCCTATTCCTCCAACGTCTTGTCTCAACATAAAGGCCAAGTGAAAATCAGGACATCCTAGAAGTCTTCCAACAAGTCAAAATCAACATTCCCTTATTGGATGCCATTAAGCAAATTCCTTCATACGCCAAATTTCTAAAGGATCTATGTGCTGGAAAGCATAAGCAAAACGTGCACAAGAGAGCATTTTTTACAGAACAAGTGAGTGCCATCATACAACATAACACTCCCCTAAATTCAAAGATCCTGGAAGCCCTACAATCTCTTACATGATAGTAACTTCCGGATCAATAGAGCACTTCTCAATCTAGGGGCTAGTGTTAACTTGATTCCCTACTCGGTATATGAGCAACTTGGACTTGGTGAATTAAAACCCACCAAGATAACTTTACAACTTACAGATTGCTCTGTTAGAATACCGAGAGGAGTAATTGAGGATGTGTTAGTCCAAATCGATAAGTTCTACTACTCGATAGACTTTATCGTTCTAGATACACAAGCGGTTGCAAATGCATGCACTCAAGTTCCTGTCATTCTAGCCGACCATTCCTAGCAACCGCCAATGCTATAATCAATTGTAAGAATGGGGTTATGAAAATATCATTTGGAAATATGACTATGAAGCTAAATGTGTTTCACTTACACAAACAGTAAGAGGATGAGGATGAGGATGAAGATGAGATCCACATGATTAATTTCATAAATACAATTGTGGATGATGATGAGCCACCCTCAGTCAAATTTTCTAAAACTTTAGAAGTTTGCTTGGCTCATTCCAAGGAAGAAATAAAATTGGATATTAATGAGGCATTGGAAGGGCCAAAATCGAACAATTTGATTGACAAGACACCAACCGCTGACTTGAACAATTTTTTCATGCAGGAAGTTGATGGATTGGTGCTTGATTTGCCTATGGAGAGGCCAATTTCTGAATGTGTATTGGTTGAGGACTTATTCTAACCTACACAAGTGATCGAGAAGGTCGAGGTTTCCTACACTCTAGAAGAGTGTTTGGCATATTTTGAGGATTGGGATAATTCTATGATCTGTGACATTGTCAATGCCTTAAGGGAAACTTCACCGATGCCCACAAAGACTCCTTCAATGGAGTGTAAAACCGATTTATCAATAGTGGAGGCACCGGTAGAATCTGAAAATGTGGAGACTATAACGACTTTTAAAGAAGAATTTCAAGTCTCCACATCTCTTTGGTTTATACAAACCGAAGAGCACCATCTCTCGGATGATCCTTATCTGAATAATTTTTCCCTTGATAAGTTGGAAAGAAAATTCATATTTGATGAATTCCAACCGAACAAATCTTCCTTTCCTAACACATGGAGTGATAACTTTGAGAAACCTGCTGAATTTTTTCAATAGGATTTTCAATGGATTAGAATGACAAACATCACTCATGTGCACTATGCAGCAGGATGGTGGGTGGTATTACTGAAAAATCTTTTACTCCACCTACTAATTCTGCTAAATTCCATTCCTTTGGATGATCTTGTGTATTAAGATTAACCTCCTAGTCTGACGGAGGTATAGAGTAGTTTCATTTATTTTAATTATTTAGTTGTTTAGAGTTGCAAACTTCCATGATCGACTCTCTCAGGTACTCTCGTTCTCACTCGTTTATTTTATCATTGCTCTCATGATTCATGCTCATTGCATATCTTTTTACATTGAGGACAATGAAAGATTTGGTTGGGGGGTGAGATTCCTCGAATCTAGCAATTTGTGACATTTCGAGCAAGGTTTTTGTAGAAATTTTTTAATTTTTTGAAACTTCAAAACTCTTTTGGAAAACTTCATTTCTATGCACTTGAGATGTCATGGGTATGAAAGGATGAAAGATGAAATGATATGATTTTAAAATCTCTAAATTAACTTAAACATGATAGTTTTACATGTGAACTCCTCTATTTATATGATCGATAGAACATTTGAACACTTTTGAATCTAGTCCACATTACACGATTCTCATCATTTAAAGGGATTACTAGACTTGTAGATTGGTGAGACTGAAGATTTGAAGTGTTTACGAACCAAGCCTGGGTACTTTGTCCATCCTTGTCCATGGGAAAATAACGAAAGATATGGATTTCTAAAAATCCTATCAAATGTGTATGAAAAGGAAAGAAGGAAGGAAAATATGGGTATGATTGAGAATATAGTGGAAAATTCTGAAAAGGGCTACCTATTACCAACCGGGGGATGGTATACCCATAACCAAAGCCGGAAATGGGACGTAGTGTGAAAGCCGTCGGAAGGACGGTAAGACAAATTCCTGTCATAGGCAATTGGTTGATTTGTACACTCTTCGATCTTTAGTTTAGCTGATTTATGAAAAAGGTAATCCTTGAAGGTCATGAGATGAATATAGACAATGTACATTAAACCATACATGTTCGCATTCTTCTATTTGTCAATAAATCGATCGGGATTCTATGTGAACACTTATTATTTTTGGAAAGTTTAGGACTTCAATTTCTCATCATTTAGTTTTTTTTTTTAATTTTGCACTTACATGTCTTAAAGTCTATAAAAGCATAGTTTCCAAGAGAGAGTTGAGTTCTTAGAGAAAGGGATTATTTCACGCTTGTTTTGCTTGGGACTAGCACAATGCTGGTTGGGGGGTGTTGAGCTCTGAATTGTACATATTCTAACCCCAATTCATCACACATTATGCATGATTTTCATAGTTTAAAGTTTAATCTAATGCATAGTTTTGTGGATGTAGGAATGAAAGAGTGACTTCATCATTATGATGCTTAGAGGGCTTTCTTAAATGTCTTAAAGATCAAAGAAATAAAGGATAAAAGATGGAGAAAAGATGCAATGCAATGGAGGAAGAAAAACTAAAAAAATCACACTTTTCATGCCCACCGGCCGGCCGACAAAACCCTCTAGAAACAGCAAATTCTCTGGACTAATTTTATGAAGGCTGACCTGTGGTCCGACCGACCGGTCGACCGGCCATGCACTTTCAGAAGTCAGATTTCAAACAAAGACAGTCCTGTTTTTTTTTGTTCGGCTCAGTTTTCGGGGCCCATCTTGATTGTATTTGGAAATCCAACCCATCCATGTCGAAGAGGAGCTCGACACCGAAATAAGCCAAATGGTTTCGTGTTGATGGGAGCTACAAATTGACCGTGGTGGCCAAAACAATACGAACTGTCCAGAAAGTTTATAGATTCTGCCTACTCAACTCTGGGCCAGTCTAGGTGGCCCATCATTGATGATATGAAGAATCTACTTAGACCATCTTCTAGACCACATAAATATATGAATAACCACAAAGTTTCAGGTCAAAAGGATGTGTGGTTTGATTGTACCAGTTGAAGAAAGATAGACCATCCAGAAAGATTCCAACTGCGCAGATTTTATAAAAAGCCCTGAGTGTTCTAATTTTTGGAATACATTCTGGAATTGTTTTAGACAATCTAAAACTTCTATCATGTAGAGGAGAAAGTTTTCTACTAATATTCAAAATTTGAGATCAATTCGACCTCTATACACTCCGCAACGTTGAAAGCAAGATGACCGGTTTTGAAGGTACCCGAATTGCTCGATTTTGAGAGGCAGTCATTGATCTGATTGGTGGGCCCATTCAGAAGATAATCTTAGAACTCTAAATCATCTATGAGAAAGATCATATTACAAGGAAGCTACAAATTAAATTCGAAGGCAATCCGATCATTGGTTAAGTCGTACCAAGCGAAACAAAATCTGTTATGTTGCTGTACTATTGCTGCATTATAAAAGGAGGTGTTCTCTTCTATTCCAAATTAAGCAAGGACGTGAGGAGCAAGGAGTTCAAGTCATAGGAGGCTTCCTAGCCTCCTCCAGTTAGTTTTTCTTCCTTTTCTTAGTTCTAGTTCTAGTTTTTAATATGCTTTTCATTAGCTAACCTCTTAGCTAAAGCTAAGAGGTGAACCTTATAGTTTTCTTAGATTGTTTAATTTGTTTTTGAGCTTTCAGTTTGAATTTAATGTTGAACAATGATTTTTCTTAAGTTTGAATAAAGTTCTAAGTAGTTTTTCTTAATCTTATGATGACTCATGGATGATTGGAAGAATTACATTAGTTTCTTACTTGTTTTGCAAAGATCTAGACCTATACGCTCCGAGGAATCGAATTCAAGACGCTCTAGAACTTGGATCTTCATGTGGGAACTTCAAACCAAAGTTCTATCTTTTTTAGAGATTCTGAAACATGTATTGTTTGTTTATATGATTTGAATCAAGTTCAAACCATAGTATTAGTTAAGCTTTGTGACAAGGTTTGATGATTATTATGGTTATGATCTTAATCTATTGGAATAGGATTGGCCTATGCAATTGAGTGTGCTCAAGTCCTAACTTGAATTGAGGGAATCATGTTGATGAACAACACATGTGTTGGATTGTTTTAATAATATAACCACTCTATAATCCGGCTAGATAGGATTTGATTTCGATTCTATTTGAGTAATTGAGAAACCATAGTGAATTATGCATCTAAGGAGAGCTATAAGTGGATCCTAGATGCTCTAATTATCTTTTCATTATCAGATTTTTTTGTTTTATGATCAAAATCGATTTCATTAATCCTTTTAAATTCTAGTTATTAGGATAGTTCAAATTGTTTACCTCCTTCCCTGTGGATCGACCTCGGTTTTACCGAGATTATTACTACATCGTAACCCTACACTTGGGGCGAGCGAACAGGGGGTGTGTTGAGCTTCCAATTTATACATATCATAGCCCATTACATTGCATCTTATGCATAATTTGCATGTTAAAAGGTTTATCTAATGCATGTTTTGTGGATGTAGGAATGAGAGAGAGAATACACCAAATTTATGTTCGAAAGACGACAGTTAGATGGTCCTTGATGATGATCTAAGGTGGCCTAAAGATGGAAGGAGCAGAGAAGAGAGAGAAAGAACCAAAAGAAATAGGCCTAGACCGGTCAAGACCGGTCGGCTAAACAGGCTTCGACCGGTATAAACCGGTCGGCCAGCCATCTCGACCGGTCTAGACCAATCGGCCAACAGGTAGCCAGTGTATTTCAACAGCTTTCCAGTAAGCTTGCTCAGCAAGCTCCGAAAATCATGTGTTGTGGGAGTCTTTACGCAATTCTGGAAATTTCTGAGGTGGTGGAGCCTCTCTAATATAAAAGGATACTTAGGGGTGAATCTAAAGACATCATAAAAGGCTTGGGAAGTCGTGGGAGGTGAAGGAGATCGCTGTGGAGCGTCAGTAACTCCTTCAAACTCGATTTTTCTATGTTTTTCATTAGTTTCCTTTGAGTTTTAGTTTAACCTATTAATGGTTGGCTAAACCTCTTAGCTAGGGCTAAGAGGCGACGCTTTTAGTTGTTTACAATGTCTAATTCGAATTAGTTCAAGTACTTTTTGGTTTTAGGAAGAACACTTCTAGTTCTAGTTTGAAATAAAATTAGTATTTTTAGTTAATCTTCTATCTCTTTTTATTTCTCTTACATGAGATGTTTTAATTACTGAGATTGTTTAATAGGGGTATTGATTGATAGGATTTTGGGTTGTAGAGTTCCTAAATTCATCATGATATATTAAATGCTAAGGGATCTTACAAACTAAGTTTCTTAAGAGCTTATCTAGAACTAAACCAGAAGGGGTTCTTATCTTTTGATTTAATCAGAGATAGGTGTTTATGTATTGATTTTGGTTTAATAGAAGTTCAATTCATTCTTCTAAATCAAGTCTAGTGATAAGGCTTGAGGAAGAATCATGAATGTGATCTTGCTTGTTTTGTGAAGGATTGGATTGTGTGATTGAATACACCCAATGCCTTAGTTGATTATGAGAGGACCATATCAGTGGATGATCCATCTATGTTAGATGCATTATGATGATTTGATTGCTCTATATGCCGATTGGATAGGGATAAAACTCTGATTCTAATTGTGTTATTAGCTTGAATGGTTTGAATTGACATTGTGAATGATTATTAGTGGATCATTGGCGCTCTAGTGTTTATTTCCCTGATTTAAGTATAAAATAGATAGTTTTATGTTCTTAATTTCCACCAATCGATACAAATCCAAATTTAGCCCATCCTAGTTCTAACACTTAGAATTGTTATGACAATCCCTGAGGATCGACCTCGGTCTTATCGAGAATTATTACTGCATCGCAGCCTTGCACTTGAGTCGAGTGAACATGGACTAGACTCAAAAGTGTTCAAATGTTCTATCGTTCAAACAAATAGGAAGATTCACATATAAAACTATTCTGTTTAAGAAAATTTAGAGATTTTGAAATCATATAAGTTCATCTTTCATCCTTTTGTACTCATGACATCTCAAGTACATAGATACAATGTTTTTCAAAATAGTTTTAGCATTTTAGAAAATTGAAAATTTTCAACACAACCTTGCTTGAAATGTTACAAACTACTAGATGAGGAATCTCATCTCATCCCCCAACCAAATCTTGCATTGTCCTCAATGTATAAAGATATGCAATGAGCATGAACATGAGAGTAATGGTAAAATAAAAGAGAGTAAGAACGATAGTACTTGAGAGAGTCGATCATGGAAGTCTACCTCTGGTATTAAAATCTACTAAAGCAAATAAAAACAGAAAAGCAAACTAAAACTAATCTACTATATACCTCCGTTAGACTAGGAGATCAATCATCCTGATACATAGGATCGTTCAAAGTGATGGACATGTCCTCTGAATCAAATTTCTTAATGAATGGTTTAAGGCATTGTCTGTTCACTTTAAAACAATTACGATTCACCGCATTTTATATCTTAACAGCCCCACGAGGAAAAGCTTATTTAACAATATACGGGTCGGTTCATCGAGATCTCAATTTTTTCAAAAAAAACTTAAGTTTAGAATTGTACAAGAGCACTTTCCGACCTTCATGGAATGATTTCCTAAATACGTGTTTGTCATGAAAGGCCTTCATCCTACTCTTGTAAATCCTCGAGTTATCATAAGCATCATTCTGGATTTCACCAAGTTCATTTAATTGGAGTTTACAAAGCGAGCTAGCCTTGTTAATGTCAAAGTTCAATGCCCGAATTATCCAATAGGCTTTGTGTTTAAGTTCCACAGGCAAGTGACAAACTTTCCCATAGACAAGTCTATAGGGGGATATTCTAATGGGGGTCTTATAAGTGGTATGGTGAGCCCAGAGAGCATCGAATAATCACAGCGACCAATCTTTGCGTCTGGCTTCACAGTTTTCTCCAAAATCTATTTGATTTTCTGATTAGAAATTTCATCTTGCCCACTTATCTATGGGTGGTATGGGGTACTCACTTTGTGTCTAATGTCATATTTCTTCATTAAGGCTTCAAATGGCCTATTACAAAAGTGAGAACCACCATCACTTATTATGGCTCGAACCGTTCCAAATCTGGAAAGTATATTTTCTTTAAGGAACTTTAGAACCGTACGATGATCCTTAGTTCTACATGGAATAGCCTCTATCCACTTTGACACATAGTCTACAACAAGCAATACGTAGACATGTCCAAAAGATGAGGGGAATGGTCCCATGAAATCGATGCCCCAACAATCGAAGACTTCGAGATGTTGAATTGGGTTAAGCGGCATCATATTCTGATGGGATAATCCTCCTAGCTTTTGACAGTGCTTGCATGCTTTCAAAACTCATGGGTGTCTCTAAATAAAGTAGGCCAATAAAAATCACATTGCAGAATTTTTGCAGTTGTTTTCTTGGCGAAAAAATGACCACCACACGCTTGATTATGACAAAATTTTGTTCCACATCTCCTAATTATTTGATCTTGGCAATATTTAAAAAGGAACGGTTCATCCCAGAAAAACCTGCGCACTTCCCTTAGAAATTTTCTTTTATCCTACGTAGTCCAATGAGTCGGCATCCCACCTGTAGAAAGATAATTTGCAATATCAGTGTACCATGGTGGATGCATAGCAACAAAGAGTTACTCATCAGAGAATGAATCCTCAATAGGTGACTCGTCAATGGAATTGGGTAGGACTAGGCGAGATAGATGATCCGCCACCACGTTCTCTACTCCCTTCTTATCTTTAATCTTTAAGTCAAATTCCTGAAGGAGTATGATCCATCTAAGCAACCGAGGTTTAGCATCCTTCTTAGAAAGAATGTGTTTTAGTGCCACATGATCCGTGTAGATTATAACCTTAAATCCTATCAAGTACGCCCTGAATTTGTCCAAAGCAAAAATAATGGCTAAAAGCTCCTTCTCCATAGTCGAGTAATTGACTTGGACATGATTCAAGGTCCTACTTGCATAGTAAACAACGTGGGGCTTCTTGTCCTTCCTTTGTCCTAACACTGCCCTAATAGCATAATCGCTTGCATCGCACATCAACTCAAAAGGGACGAACCAATCCGGTGGTTGCATGATAGGAGCGGTTGTAAACATGTCTTTTAGCTTTGAAAAAGCTAATTGATATTCGGCACTCCACTCGAATTGGTTATCCTTTTGGAAAAAGTTACATAAAGGCCTAGAGATATGACTGAAATCCTTTATGAACCTTCTGTAAAAATCAGCGTGTACAAGGAAGGACCGCACATCACGTATACTTTTTTGCGGTGGTAGATTGGAAATGATATCGATTTTGGCCCTGTCTACCACTATTCCATTGGACGAGATGATATGTCCAAGAACTATTCCTCTTTGTACCATAAAATGACACTTTTTCCAGTTTAAAATAAGGTTCTTCTCCTCGCACCTTGTCAAGACCAACTTCAAGTGATTAAGGCACTCATCGAAAGTACAAAAAAAAAATAGAAAAATCATCCATGAATACCTCGAGAAATTCACCCACCATGTTTGAGAAGATACTTAACATGCATCGTTTGAATGTGGCGTGTACATTAAATAGTCCGAATGACATCCTTCGATATGCGAAGGTGCCAAACGGGTATGTAAAGGTGGTCTTCTCTTGGTCTTCTTGGGCTTATCTCTATTTGGTTGTAGCTAGAATAGCCATCGAGGAAGCAATAATAGGAGTGACCTGCTAACCTCTCCAAAATTTAATCGATAAATGGGAGAGGGAAGTGATCCTTCCTAATGACCGTGTTTAGCTTTCGATAATATATGCACATACGCCAACCGGTAGTCACTCTAGTCGGTATAAGCTCGTTATTGGCGTTCTCTACGATTGTAATACCAAACTTCTTAGGGACAACTTGGGTAGGACTCACCCATTGGCTATTTGAGATAGGGTAGATGATACCCACATCTAGTAGCTTTAACACCTCGGCCTTGACAACCTCCATCATATTTGGATTTAACCTCCTTTGAGGTTGTCTAGTCATTTTTACATTTTCTTCGAGGTGTATATGGTGAGTGCATACTGAAGAGTCTATCCCTTTGAGGTCCGTTATTGTCCAACCTATGGCCCTCTATGTTCTTAAGTAGCTTAATCAACTTGAGCTCTTGGTCTTTTCCTAGGTGAGAGGCAATAATAACCAGGAATGTTTCCTCTTGACCCAAGTATATATATTTCAGCTCAGATGGCAATGGTTTAAGGTCAATCTTTAGCGGTTTGATATTAGACACTTTGATGTGGTTGGTGAAAATCTTTCAAAATGAGACCTCCACCGGCTAGTATCAACTATCGGCTTCTCACTACTCAATGCTTGCACAATTTCACTATTAATGAGATCTTTGGAATCTTCAAAATGTGCCAAGCATGTCTCCAAATTCTTTAGTGGCTTGTTGAGCTCTTAATTGTGCATATTCTAACCACAATTCATCACTCATTATGCTTGTTTTTATGGTTTATAGACTAAACTAATGCATGAATTTGTGATCGTAGGGATGAGAGAGAGGAAGCATCAATTGAAGACTAAAAGATGCTAGTTAGAAGCAAAGAAGATCAAAGGACCAAGGGTCAAAGGATGAAAGAAAGAAGTCAGAGAAAGGAAGAAAGAAAGCAGAAGAAGGTGCCCACGACCGGCCGTCCAAGGTCAAGGACCGGTCCTCCGACCGGTCCGATCACTCAACAGAGGGGACCCAGAGGCCACAACTCTCTGGACTGTTCACAACCGGTCGTGCGACCGGTCGTCCAGTGGCTCAGACCGGTCGTGCGACCGGTCGCCTGCGTAATGAAGCGTGTTCTACAAGTCCCGAAATTCTCTTCGCACTGCGTACTCTTACGCAATTTCTGGAAGATTCTAATGCTGCGGAGCCTCCCCACTATAAAGGGACACCTAGAGATCGTTCCTAGGGTATCTTAGAAGGGTTTGAGTAAGGTGGGAGGCGGAGGAAGTGGATTTCGGAGTTCCACAGCTCCTTCTAGTTTGTTGCTATTTTTATGCTTTTTCTTAGTTGTTTCATGTTTCCTTGGATCATGAAAGGCTAAACCGCTTAGCTAGGGCTAAGAGGTGAAGCTTGTAGTGAATCTAAAATGTTTCAATTTGTTTAAGTTGGTTTTAAGATTGGTTTTCATGTTTATGAACAATGGTTTGAAGTTTTATTCAAGTACTTAAGTAGCTTTTCTTAGTCTTATGATGACTCATGGATGTTTGGAAGAATTACTTGAGTTCTTAATGGCTTTGTGTTAGTTTAGACCTGTATGATTCGAGGAATTGGAGTACGTTCTAGTACTATGATCTTCATGTGGGAACTTTCTACCAAAGTTCTACTTTTTCTGAAAATCTGTGGTATGTGGGACTGTGCATGTGATTTAAATCAAGTTCAAATCATGATCTAGCTTTGTCTTGTGACAAGACTTGATGATGGTTATGATTGTGAACTTAGTCTATTGGAGTTGAGACTGACCTATGCAATTGAGTATGCTCGTCCTAGCTTGCATTGAGTGAATCATGTACATTGGTTTTATATAAGGCAGATTATTGGTTTTAACAGCTCTATCATCCGACTAGATAGATCTTAATTTCGATTCTAGTTGAGAATGTGAGAAACCACAGCGAATTGAGCATCAAGGATTGCTACAAGTGGATCCTTGAACCCCTAGTGCCTTTTTATAATTGTTTACTTCAGTTTAAGTTCAAAGTTTATTACTACATTGCAACCCTACACTTGGGGAAGCGAACAAGTTTTTGTGTCGTTGCCGTGGACTTTGACGGTTTTTCACAAAATTTCTGAAAATAGTATCTACTTAGGATTTTTAGGAATAGTACTAACTTAGTTTGTTTTATTTGATTTTTTTTTCTTTTCAGGTATTTCTAGGAAGTTGAAGAGGACATAAGGATCTCAAGTGCCCGAATCAGGTTTTATCTTTCTAAACCTTACGCTTCTTCTTCTCCTATTCATTCCTATCATATTCATATTTTGTAGAGTGGGTGGAGAATCCTTTTGGATCTCTGAAAGGTTGGCCTTGTGCCACCTTGTTATAGGCAAAATGATGGAGATAAGATTTCACGCGGAAATGCCCATAACGTCCATTCGACTCTCGAGATTATATGATCGAGAGTCGAATGTTGGATAGGTACGAGACGTCCATTCGACTCTCGAGATTGGCTGATCGAGAGTCGAATGTTGGATAGGTACGAGACGTCCATTCGACTCTCGAGATTGGCTGATCGAGAGTCGAATGTTGGATAGGTACGAGACGTCCATTCGACTCTCGAGATTGGCTGATCGAGAGTCATAGATTGAAAAATACGGAGCAGCTATTCGCAAGTCCCGAGTCTTCATAACCGATAGTCAAATACGGCAAAGCTCGATCCGCGAGCAGACCTTCTCACAAGTCGTTGAAAGACATCACACCCAAAATATGTACTTGGACTCGCGACCACATTTTAACCTGCGAGCAACTTTACTACGGGCGTCTCCTTCCTTTTCGGAGGCCTTGACTCCAACTATGGCTTCCGGCCGGATCCAGCCGGATTTCAAGGGATTACCATCTAGGGGCGCGATTGTTGGAATAAGTCATTGGGTTGGATCTGACTAAAAAGATAAGATCTTATCCCACGAAATCAGCGGATTCTCAGTATCGTATGCGACATCAATGGGATTTCGACATCTCACGTAACAGATTGGATTGCTTCAGATCTATATAAGGGGGTGGCTCCATTGAGAGCAGGTACGCATCATTCAATCTTGGTCCCGTTTTGCTTGGCTTCTCTTCTGTGGCCTAACTTAAGCGTCGGAGGGCTAACGGCTGATCCCCAGCCACCCTTATTCGCTGTCTTGCTTCAGGTCTGGTGGTGGAAATCCCTGCTGGAGCAAAGGAGAAGAGCCGGAGGATCTCGTTACAAAAACTGACATTAACACACCTGGATTCTTAGTGGTCGGCTCTACCGTCTTGGATCACCTTGTGCTCAGAGATTCTCTTCTCATCTCTAATCCTCTTTCTTCTTTTTCTGCATTTTTCTCAAAAGATTCAAAGAGTGGGTGGGGAGTTCTCTAAACCCCTATTGACCAGGAGAAATCTGTCTCTATCCTTGCTTCTGGCCTGGCCATTGCAAGATACCTTGTGCTTCGGTCTTAGAGAAGAGTAAAGAAAGGAAAGAAGAATTCTTTTTCCCTTTTGTTTCAGTCTTTTAGGATTTTGCATGCCACATTGGGCTCGGGATTCCAATAATCAACTCATAAGTGAAGGGGGAATATTAGAAGGAATAGACAGAGAACCACGTGCTAGGAGACATCTAACTTCTCCAGTTTTGTCTAAAAATATGGCTGCAAATCAACCTAATCCGATGGCCAATCCAAATCTGGGCCAAAACCAAACCGAAACGGGAGAGAATATGGTTGAGAATGTTCCCCGACTAAGAACATTACGTGATTACTTGCAACCAGCAAGAGCGAGCACTCCCTCATGCATAATCATTCCACAAAATGCAGGGAATGTAGATTTGAAACCGAGAGTAATCCAACTGCTCCCAAAATTCCATTGATTAGATAATGAAAGTGCCTATCAACACCTTAAGGAGTTTGATGAGGTAATTACCACCATGCACTTTGCGAATGTTACTGATGATGTGGTAAGACTTAAATTATTTCCTTTTACTCTTAAAGATAAAGCTAAAGGTTGGCTTCATGCATTAAGGCCAATATCAATTGGAGCATGGACTGATATGCATAGGGAATTCATAAAAAAATTCTTCCCTACTCACAAAACGAACATGTTGAGGCGCCTTATCATGAACTTTGCCCAAAAGGAATATGAGACTTTCTTCCAATGTTGGGAAAGGTTTAAGGACTTGTTAAATGCATGCCCACATCATGGCTATGAAATTTGGCGGGTCATAAGCTTTTTCTATGACGGACTGACTTCACCCATGCGCCAATTTGTAGAGATGATGTGTAATGGGGAATTCATGAACAAGGAAGCCGATGAAGCATGGGACTATTTGGAGGAAGTGGCTGAGAATGCACGGTCTTGGGATACATCTAAACCATCAAATTCCAAGACTAGCCAACAAAGAGAAAAAGGAGGAATTTATGTCTTATCAGAACTTGATAGCATAAGTGCACAGGTGGCTAGCCTCACAAGAAAAGTTGAGGCCATGGAATTAAGGAAAGGAGAGACGATTAACTCCAATGATGTTGAAACTGTTTGTGGAATTTGTGCCGGAAATCAACATGCAACACAAGATTGTCCCACAATTTCAGCGGTTCAGGACATCTTACAAGAACAATCAAATGCCATAAACAGTTATCAACGGCAATTTGATGCTCCAAACTCAAACACGTTTAATGCTAATCGGAAAAACCATCCCAACTTCAGTTGGAGGAATGGACCCACTGAGAATGCAACCAATATCCCTCAAGCTCATCCTATACTAGGTCCATCTCTAGTCATTACACCAAAAGTTACGCTAGAGGAGATTTTGGGTGCATTTGTATCGATTCAAGCTGAGTATAACAAGACTAATTCTCTGAAAATAGATGGGTTCATGCAAGAGCAACTGAAATTCAATCAAAATTCAACTCAAGCCATCAATGAATTGAAAACCTCAATGGCTAGAGTTGAATCTCACCTCAGTGTTAGGGAGAAAGGCACACTTCCTGCCCAACCTCTTCCTAACCCAAGAACCCAATTTGAGATACAAGATGCAGGCTCATCCTCCCAACATACAGAGCATGTTCAAGCTATCACCACTTTAAGAAGTAGGAAAATAGTTGATAAATCTAATCCGGTGAAGGCCCCAAATCCTAAGGATCCGAAAATTTCCAAAGAGGATGATAGCTTAAACAACACTCCACAAGAGAAAGAACCGGAACGATAATATAAGCCGGTCGCCCCGTTTCCCCAAAGGTTGATTTCACCCAAACCTTTAGACAAAAATCTGAAAATATTAGAGATTTTCAAGCAGGTGAAGATTAACATTCCGTTGTTAGATGCCATAAAGCAAATACCATCCTATGCCAAATTTCTAAAGGAATTGTGCACAGTCAAAAGGAAACACAATGTTCACAACAAAGTATTTTTTACTGAGAATTTGAGCGCTGTCATCAAACAAGAAGTGCCCCAAAAATACCAGGATCTGGGTAGTCCAACCATCTCATGCATCATAGGAGATTACTGGATTAAACAAGCCTTACTCGACTTGGGGGCAAGTGTGAACCTTATTTCATACTCAGTTTACGAACAACTTGGGTTAGGTGAATTGAAACCCACCAAAACCACACTCCAACTTGCTGATAGATCCATTCGTATACCGAGAGGAATAATTGAGGATGTTCTAGTCCAAGTTGATAAATTCTACTACCCAGTAGACTTTATTGTCTTGGATACACATCTCGTGATAGGTACCAGTGCTCAAATTCCCGTCATACTTGGCCGCCCTTTTCTAGCTACTTCCAATGCAATTATCAATTGTAGAAACGGGCTTGTACAAATGTCCTTTGGAAATATGACTCTTGAGCTTAATATATTTGATTTATGCAAACAACCACGGGAGGTTGATGAGGAGATCCACGAGATAAACTTGATTGAATCATTCGTGGAGGAAACTTTCCCCTCAACATTATATTCCGACCCTTTGGAGGCATGTGTGGCCCACTCTCATGAGATAAATGATGACACAATACAAGAGATGGATGCCATTTTAGATGCGATGCCGGTGCTTGATAACAAAAGATGGAGGGCCTTATTTGAGCCTTTGCCTGTAAATGAGAACAAAGCCCTCCCATCCAATATCAAGGCACCAACACTCGACCTAAAACCATTACTAAGCGAGATGAAATATGTCTATTTAGGTCGAGATGAGACATATCCGGTGGTGATTTCTTCCCACTTGGATGAGGAACAAGAGAGTAGGCTAATGGCCACTCTATTAGAGCACAAGAGTGCCATTGGGTGGTCGATTGCGGATCTCAAAGGCATAGACCCACTAATTTGTCCTCATCGCATACACCTTGAGGAAAATGCCAAGACATCTAGACAACCACAAAGACAACTCAATCCAAACATGAAGGAAGTGGTTAAGGCCGAAGTGGTAAAACTATTGGATGTGGGTATTATATACCCAATATCCGATAGTCAATGGGTGAGTCCAACTCAAGCGGTGCCTAAGAAATCCGGAATAACCATCGTAGCCAATGCCAATAATGAACTTGTACCAACCAGAGTCACTACCAGTTGGAGAATGTGCATTGACTACAGGAAGATAAACACTGTCACAAGGAAAGACCACTTCCCCCTACCTTTTGTTGATCAAATTTTAGAAAGGTTGGCGGGTCATTCCTATTTTTACTTCCTTGATGGCTATTCAGGGTACAACTAAATAGAAATCGCCCATGAAGACCAAGAAAAGACTACATTCACATGTCCATTCAGCACTTTTGCCTATCGACGGATGCCGTTTGGACTATGTAACTCCCCTACCACCTTTCAGCGTTGTATGATGAGTATCTTTTCTGATATGGTGGGGACAATTCTAGAAGTCTTTATGGATGATTTTTAGTATTTGGTTGTAGCTTTGATGAGTGCCTTGTGCACTTAAAATCTGTGCTAAAAAGATGTGAAGAGAAGAACCTTGTGTGAATTGGGAAAAGTGTTACTTTATGGTTCAAAAGGGAATTGTACTTGGTCACATAGTTTCACAAAATGGAATCGAGGTAGACAAAACAAAAATCGATCTTATCTCTAACCTTCCACAACCCAAGAGCATACGAGATGTGCGGTCCTTTTTGGGATACGCAGGATTTTATAGAAGGTTTATAAAGGACTTCAGTTCACTCTCTTGTCCTTTATGTAACCTACTTCAAAAGGAAAACTCATTTGAATGGAATGAAGAATGTCAAAAGGCCTTTACCACACTTAAAGGTATGTTGACATGTGCTCCCATAATGCAACCACCTGATTGGAGCCTTCCTTTTGAAATTATTTGCGATGCAAGCGACTATGCTATTGGGGTCGTGTTAGGTCAAAGAAAAGAGAAGAAGCCATGTGTTATCTATTATGCAAGTAGAACCTTAAAATCAGCCGAAGCAAACTACACTACTACAGAAAAAGAACTTTTAGCCGTAGTTTTTGCCTTGGACAAGTTTAGGTCCTACTTGATTGGATCCAAGATCATCATATTCATTGACTATGCCGCGCTTAAGTACCTTCTCTCTAAGAAGGATGCTAAACCACGATTGTTAAGATGGATCCTTCTACTCCAGAAATTTGACATAGAGATACGTGATAAGAAAGGAGTAGAAAATGTAGTGGCTGACCATCTCTCTCGACTTGTTCTCACCGATTCCCCTGAAACGATGGCGATCAATGACATGTTCCCTGATGAACAACTTTTTGCTATTTCCCAATTACCATGGTATGCGGACATTGCTAACTATCTTGCTATAGGTATAATTCCTACACATTGGAAAAAGCCAGATAAGGATAAATTCTTCACAGATGTGCGAAAATTCCTATGGGACGACCCATACTTATTCAAGTATTGTCCCGATCAAATCATAAGGAGATGTGTGCCAGATGATGAACAATAAAGTATCATCTCCTTCTGTCATTCTCAAGCATGTGGTGGCCACTTTTCGGCTAAAAAGACCACAGCAAAAATTCTGCAATGTGGGTTTTATTGGCCACTATGTTCAAAGACACACATGAGTTTTGCAAAACATGTGAACCTTGTCAGAAATTGAGAGGAATCTCCCATAGAAATATGATGCCACTCAATCCCATCTTAATAATCGAAATTTTTTATTGTTGGGGCATCGATTTCATGGGTCCATTCCCATCTTCTTTTGGAAATGCATACATCTTGCTTGTCGTTGACTATGTATCCAAATGGGTCGAGGCTATCCCTTGCCGGAATAATGATCATAAAAAGGTTATTCGCTTCTTAAAAGAGAATATTCTTTCCCGATTTGGTACACCTCGAGTCATCATCAGTGATGGAGGGTCTCACTTTTGTAATCGCCCATTTGAAACCTTAATGAAGAAATATGGCATAACACACAAAGTGAGCACTCCCTATCACCCACAAACTAGTGGACAAGCTGAGATATCCAATAGGGAGATTAAACACATTTTGGAGAAAACGGTGAACCCCGATCGTAAGGATTGGTCACTTCGACTTACCGATGTACTTTGGGCCTATCGTACTGCTTTTAAAACCCCTATTGGAATGTCTCCCTATAGACTTGTCTATGGGAAGGCCTGTCACTTGCCTGTGGAATTGGAACATAGGGCATATTAGGCAATTAAGAAGATGAATTTTGATTCTGACAAGGCGAGCTCGTTGCGCAAACTTCAATTGAATGAACTTGCAAAAATCAGGAACGAAGCTTATGAGAATGCAAGAATTTACAAGGACAAGGCAAAGATATTCCATGATAAGAACATTCTTCATAAGACATTCACGATCAATCAAAAAGTCCTTTTGTATAATTCTCGCCTCCATTTATTTTCGGGAAAATTGAAATCTCAATGGACCGGTCCCTACATTGTGCAAACTGTCTACCCATATGGGATGTCGAGTTGTTAAATCCAAGGAACGACAACATTTTTAAGGCGAATGGTCAGCGATTAAAGCCGTTCTTTGAGAAGTTTCCTTTAGAAGGTATGTCCATGTAACACCTGTACCTTAATTAGCCCTCCGTACACCTCTTTTCCGAACTCGGCATACCTGGAACAGTCCAAACCGGCGAGTTTCAATCAGACACCCTATTTTGGTACCGCAACGACCTGAGACTTGTACCCCGGTGACCGCGCAGACGCCACGACTCCAACGCCGCGCGGCACGCTCCGATTCGATACCTAGTTTGAAAGATGTGTTCATGTGCGTAGATCGAGGCGGGCCACGCTACACATGCATGGTGTGGGCCCCACTTGCACAAATCCCTAGGTTGTCCCATCAATCAATCAATATCCCATCAATCAATCAACATCCCATCAATCCATCAAGCATCAATCAATCAAGTACATCTCTCTCTCCTCACAAGTCAACTTAAGCCATACCCAAGCAATCCAATCTCATAATTACCCCATCCATCATCATTCCCATTTCTAATACCACTTATATCCCAAGCTCCCTACAAACAAGTGCCATACGTAGCCATTTTTGGAAAAGAGAGAGAGAAAGGGAGAGAAAGAGAAAGAGAGAGTAAGAAAAGGAAGAGATTAGTGAGTGAGATTGGAGGGTTAAGAGAGTTCTTGTGGACTTAGGTGACTAGAGGAAGAGATCTACCACATCGAGCCGTCCGATCGTCTATCCGACCCAATCCAACCGTCCAATTTGAGTGAGTGCTAAGGGGGGCATAAACTCCCCTTTCATCCTTTTTCCCTTTCATTTTTGGGCCCACAAGTGGGCCATGTTGTGAGACAGCGTGCCCCGCACGCTGCCACGACATGGACCACCTTGTGTGGCCCACCATGATGCTTTATTTTCATTTTTCCTATTCTTTGAAACATGAAGATCTTGATGAGGTATACTACAAGGATTATCTTGATCCAAAGCTAATTGGGCCCACCATGAGGTGGCCCAGCTGATGAATGGAGTGGATCCTACATGTGTGGACCCCACTGATCAAGGCACCACAAAACAAATAAAAATGAAGAAGAAAAAGAAAAGAAAAGAAAAAAGGATGGGAGGCCGCTGGACAGCCAGCGTCCAGAGGACGCTGCTGCCCAGCGCTGCCCCTTTGAGCACTGGACGTGGGTCCCCACTCGTGGGGCCCACCTTGATGCAGGTATTCGATCCACACCGTCCGTCTGTTTCTCCAGCCCATTTTATTGCTGGACACAAAGAATGAGACTGACCCAGATCTCAGGTGGACCACACCATAGAAAACAGTAGGGATAATGGAACCCACTGTCGGAACTTCTTGGGCCCACCGTGACGTTTGTAGATTGTTTCACCAGTCCAATATTAGACTCATTAGGTCCCCAATGAGCTGGGGGACCTGATGAATGGAGTGGATTACACTCATGTGGGCCCCATTTAAAATAATCAAGAGAAAACAAAAAAAAAAAGAAAAGAAAGAAGAGTGACCAGCGTCACGCTGCTCTCTCTCTCTCTCTCTCTCTCTCTCTCTGCGCGTCAGGGGCGCTGGACGATTGGAGTGGGTCCCCATTCGTGGGACCCACCTTGATGATTTTGTTAGATCCACACCGTCCATCTGTTTCCCCGGATCATTTTAGGTCCAGGGCCCAAACTTGAAACAAATCCAAATCTCAAGTGGACCATACTACCCGAAACAGTGGAGATGATGACGTCTATGGTAGAACTTTCTCTGGCCCATCTTGCAGTTTGTAGACCCCGTAACCTGTCCAATATTGGACTCTAAGCGTTCCTCAGGAGCTGGGGAACATGATGAACGGTGGGGATAATACTAATGTGGGCCCCACTTGAAATAAGCATAAGAAAAAGAAAAAAAATAAATAAAAAAATAAAAACAAAATGCAAAGGAGTCCTGATGCTGGACGGTTCCAGCGTCAGGCGCTGCCAGCGTCAGGGACGCTGGACGATCGAAGTGGGGTCCCCACTCGTGGGACCCACCGTGCTGTGTGTGTAAAATCCACACCGTCCATCTATTTCCCTGGACCATTTTAGGGCCAAGGCCCAAACATGAACCAGACCCAAATCTCAAGCGGACCGTGCTACCTGAAACAGTAGAGGTAATGACGTCTAAGGTCAAATTTTCTTTGGCCCATCTGGAATTTTGTAGACCTTATAAGCTATCTAATGTTGGGCTCGTTGGGTCCCTCATGAGCTGGGGAACCTAATACATGGAGTGGATCAGCCTTATGTGGGCCCCATTGGACCAAAATCAGATATAAAAAAAAAAAAGAAGAAGAAGAAAGAAGGAGAGGCGTTAGCCTCTGACGCTGGGAGTACCCAGTGTCCACGGACGCTGGGCTCCTCAGCCGTCCACCAGTGGCCCACCTCGTGGGACCCACCTTGATGTATTTGTTTTATCCAGCCATCCACCTGTTTTCTCAGATCATTTCAGGGCCCACCATTACGACGGTTTTCCATCTGAACCGTCTATCAGGTCACGTAGACCTATATGAATGGAAAACACAAATATCAGCTTGATCCAAAACTCAGTTGGGCCCACCTAGAACATACGTGCTTTATCTCTTCCATCCATAAGTTTTTTTCCAGCTCATTCTAGTGGCTGAGCCCAAAAGTTAAGCATATCCAAATGTCAAGTGGGCCATGCCACGGGAAACAGTGGGAATATGAATTCCACCGTTAAAACCTTCCCAAGCCCTACAGTTATGTTTATTTAACATCCAACCTGTTCATAAGATCACCTGGATATGGGTGAAGGGAAATCATGAATATCAGCTTTATCCATAACTTCTATGACCCAGGTGGGCCCCACGCTCGTATAGCAGGTGACCCACCCTATGGGTCCTACATGATGTATGTGTCTGATCCAGGCCGTCCTTTCTTGGGCCTACCTATGATCTATATGTTTTATCCATGCAGTATACTATTTTTGTCTGCCTGTTTTGTATGTGCAGGCCCAAGTATGGGGCCGATGTGGTCTCAAGTGGGTTATGCCGTGAAGACCTTTACATTTCCAATGGGGCCCACAGTTCGGGTCCCACTCTCTGTATATATATTGGGCCATTCAAGGCCAACAGTACATGATATGTCTGGTAATATGCTAGTATACTTAGCTGGATAGGTCACACTGATAATATGCTTAGTGTAATGAATATCATACCCATTCATTTGTACATACGCATCATATGTATGCCTGACTGTGGACGATGTCAATCATAGCATATGCCTTACAGCTTGAGATACTTAGGGGACCCGTATGAGATAGGGTCACCCTACATGATCGCGCGGTATGCGCAGGTTTGGTGCATGGCTTTAATAGTGTGACTCATGCATCTCGCATTATACATGTCATGATCAGATTCTCACCCCAGCGGCATCGGGGTTTTGACCACCACAGTCACATCGTGGATGGTAGGAATGGACACCGGAAATATGTTCTAGCACTTGGGCGCCAAAGATGTCCTTGGGTGAAAGTCCCTAAACCCTGTGGTACCAGTAGGATGCTCCAATGTCTAGACCGAGTGGATTTATGAGCGCATGAGGGCCAAATACCAGTAGGCCGCGTCTCCCACTGTGTCGGGGTCGGTTGGAAGAGGGTGTGACCTTACCCGCCCGGGTGCAGAGGGCTATATACTAGGTTGAGTTTGACCAGCTCGTGAATGGGTTCGCTATCGACGAGCCGGGTGAATTTTCTTATATGTCATTGACGAGGCGGATAGTGAGGTCTCTTCCACTCGCTTGGTTATGCGCGCGATGGGCGGCAACCAATGTCTGGAGTGTACTAGACCCCGGTGATGTCCCAGTTGTAAACCGTATGATATATGACAGTTGAGGATTGACATGCGCACATGGCATCATTAGCATATGACACTCGGCCATATAGGCCCATTGCATTGCATAGCCTCGAGATGGCTAATGACATTCATAGACTTGGTAGTGTAGCCTGCCATCATTTCCGCTTACTCTGATATCTGTATACCTGTCATATGCATTGCGCACACACCACACACTCTCTAAGCTTCATAGTGAGCTTATGCACGTTGTTTACGTGCAGGTCATACTATAGCATGACAGCAGTGAGACAGGGGCGCGCATTTGATTTTTCAGCTTTCAGTTATACCTTGTATTTCCTTTTTCTACAGCATTGTACTCAAAAGATTATCTTAGTGGATATGTGATGTGATGCTTTTTGGTTTGGTATACTTATGTTTATGCTCATCTATAAAAAAAAATTTACCTTGAAAATCCTCCTTGTGGGATCCCAGGATCGGAACCTGGCGTATGGGAGCTAGGGGCCGAGAATGGGGTACTACGGAGGCTGTTGGCACCGGATTCGGCGGCCGGGAATTTAGTGAGCCCGGTCCCCGAGTTTGGGGCGTGACAGTCCATACCTCTGACTGATCTCGTGTATCAGGATGATTCATCTCCTAGTTTGATGGAGGTATAGAGTAGTTAGGATTAGGAGTTGGTTGCTTTTATTTATTTTTTTCATAGGTTTATTAGGAGGAAGCATTCCACTTTTCACTCTCTCAGGTACTATCATCCTCACTCCCTTTTATTTTCAAAATGCTCTCATGTTTTGCTCATTGCACATCTTTTACATTGAGGACAATGCAAGATTTGGTTGGGGGGTGTAGGATTACTTGGATGAATCCAGCGTTTTGTAACATTTCCAGCAATTAAGTTGAAATTTTTTGATTTTTTCTAAAATTCAAAACTCTTTTGGAAAACTTTGTTTCTATGCATTCGAGATGATATGAGCATAAGAAGAGGAGATATGAAGTGTATGATGTTGTAAGTTTTAAACTTCTCTTAACATAATGGTTTTATATGTGAATTCCCTTATTTTTGTGATTGATAGAAAATTTGAACACATTTACACCTAGTACACATTACACGATTTTCATGAGTTGAAACGATTATGTGATTTGTGGATTAGCTAGACTTTGATTTAAAGTGTTGAGAAACCAAGCCGGGGTACTTTGTCCATCCTTGTCCATGGGAAAATAACGAAAGATATGGATTTCTAAAAATCCTATCTAATTTAAAAGAAAAAGGAAAAGGAAGGATGAAATTGGGAATGATGGAAAAATGGTGGAAAATTCCGATTAGGGCTACCTACTACCAACCGGGGGATGGTCTACCCGTAACCAAAGCCGGGAATGGGACGTAGTGTGAAAGTTGTCGGAAGGACGGTAAGGCAAATTCCTGTCATTGGCTTGTTGTTGCTCTATATATCTTGAGATCTATAGTCTAGTTGATCTGTGAAGAAGATAATCCTGGAAACTCATGAGATGAACCTTCACAATGCACACTAGGTTGAATTTGTTCAAGTTCTTCTATTTGTTAAACAATCAGCGGGAATTTCATATGGATATTTACTATGTTTTGAGAGTTTACGGTTTCAATCTCTATCACCTAATTTATCTAACTTTTACACTTGTGTAGCTTGGGATGTATAGATGAATTGTTTCTAAAGGAGAGTTGGGTTTGGAGAATGAAATTGGTTTCACGCATGTTTTGCTCGGGACTAGCAAAATGCTGGTTGGGGGTGTGTTGAGCTCTTAATTGTGCATATTCTAACCCCAATTCATCACTCATTATGCTTGTTTTTATGGTTTATAAACTAAACTAATGCATGGATTTGTGATCGTAGGGATGAGAGAGAGGGAGCATCAATTGAAGACTAAAAGATGCCAGTTAGAAGTAAAGAAGATCAAAGGACCAAGGGTCAAAGGATGAAAGAAAGAAGTCAGAGAAAGGAAGAAAGAAAGAAAAAGAAGGTGCCCATAACCGGTCATCCGACCGGTTGTCCAAGGTCAAGGACCGGTCGTCCGACCGGTTCGATCACTCAACAGAGGGGACCCAGAGGCCACAACTCTCTGGACTGTTCACGACCGGTCGTGCGACCGGTCGTAAAATTCAAGGGGTGAAAAATCCCAAAACTCTCTAGACACTTTTTACGTTTTTGAGACCGGTCGTGCGACCGATCGTCCAGTGGCTCAGACCGGTCGTGCGACCGGTCGCCTGCGTAATGAAGCGTGTTCTACAAGTCCCAAATTTCTCTGCGCACTACATACTCTTACGCAATTTCTGGAAGATTCTGATGCTGTAGAGCCTCCCCACTATAAAATGACACCTAAGGATCGTTCCTAGGGTATCTTAGAAGGGTTTGAGCAAGGTGGGAGACGACGGAAGTGGATTTTGGAGTTCCACAACTCCTTCTAGTTTGTTGCTATTTTTATGATTTTTCTTAGTTGTTTCATGTTTCCTTGGATCATGAAAGGCTAAACCTCTTAGCTAGGGCTAAGAGGTGAAGCTTGTAGTGAATCTAAGATGTTTCAATTCGTTTAAGTTGGTTTTAAGATTGGTTTTCATGTTTATGAACAATGGTTTGAAGTTTAATTCAAGTACTTAAGTAGTTTTTCTTATTCTTATGATGACTCATGGATGTTTGGAAGAATTACTTGAGTTCTTAATGGCTTTGTGTTAGTCTAGACCTGTATGATTCGAGGAATTGGAGTACGCTCTAGTACTATGATCTTCATGTGAGAACTTCCTACCAAAGTTCTACTTTTTCTGAAAATCTGTGGTATGTGGGACTGTGCATGTGATTTAAATCAAGTTCAAATCATGATCTAGCTTTGTCTTGTGACAGGACTTGATGATGGTTATGATTGTGAACTTAGTCTATTGGAATTGGGAATGACCTATGCAATTGAGTATGCTCGTCCTAGCTTGCATTGAGTGAATCATGTACATTGGTTTTACATAAGGCAGATTATTGGTTTTAACAGCTCTATCATCCGACTAGATAGATCTTAATTTCGATTCTAGTTGAGAATGTGAGAAACCACAGCGAATTGAGCATCAAGGATTGCTACAAGTGGATCCTTGAACCCCTAATGCCTTTTTATAATTGTTTACTTCAGTTTAAGTTCAAAGTTTATTACTACATCGCAACCTTACACTTGGGGAAGCGAACATGTCTCAAGTTGGAGGAGCTCCTCTTCTTCAAAGGATTCGAACATATTAGCCTCGAAGAGTTCATCATCATCATCCCTATGCCTTTTACCTAAGTGGAACACATTCACTTCTAATGTTATGTTCCCAAAAGGCAATTGCATCACCCCATTCTGGCAATTTATGATTGCATTTGATGTAGCAATGAACGGGTGACTTAGAATTACCGTTATTTGAGTGCTAGCATCCATAACCGGTTGCGTGTCCAAGATGATAAAATCCACTAGGTAGTAGAATTTGTCAACTTGGACCAATACATCCTCATGAACTATCCCTCTCGGTACACGAATGGATCTATCAGTGAGTTGCAACGTGGTTTTGGTGAGTTTTAATTCACTAAGACCCAATTGCTCGTATACCGAGTATGTGATCAAATTTATGCTCGCCCCTAAGTCTAGCAATGCACGTTCAATCTGGTAGTCACCAATGATACATGAGATTGTGGGACTACCGGGATCCTTAAATTTGGGGGGGGGGGGGGGGGGGGGGGGGGGGGGTCTTTTGGGTGAGAATGACACTCACTTGCTCATTTAAAAAGGCTTTTTACTGCACATTGTATTTGCGTTTAGTTGTGCATAGGTCTTTTAGAAACTTGGCATAGGAGGGGATTTGTTTAATGGCGTCAAGCAATAAAATGTTCATCTTGAATTGTCGGAAAATCTCTAAAATATCATGAGAGTTTGGGAGAAATTTTAGAGCAACCAATCTCGAAGGGAATGGTGCAACGAGCTTATAAATGCGTTCCGTTTCTTGTGAGGCTGAGTTAGATTCGTCTTCATTCTTAGAATTTACCAGATCATTAGGCTTGTCGGCCTTCACCGGAATAGATTTGTCAATTTATTTACCACTTTTAAGAGTGATGGCGGATTTGGCTTGCTCCACATGTGGGTTGGGAAGATTAGGGATGCTTATTTCGTGTGCTTGTATAGGATTAGGCTGAGGTTGGGCCGAAAAGGTCCCTTCCCTAGCATTCAAGTGTCCCTTAATTTCATCAATCGAAACCTTAAGCTTTTGGAACATTTACTGATTTGATTGATTGATTTGTGTTTACCCTTGCATGAACGCCTTTAAGGTATCCTCCATTGAGAATTGAGGTGGGGCCATGTTTTGCATGGGTGGCCCTGCTTGAGGGTTGGTAGGATTGCCCGTGGGGTTATTCCTCCAACTGAAATTAGGATGGTTCTTTCAAGTAGAGTTACATGTGTTACTTACTGGTCCATTGAAAGACCGTTGATACCCATATACGGCATTCACTTGCTCTTGTAACACCTCTTGGAACACAGGGATTGTAGGACAATCTTACATAGTGTACATTAGCGGCACAAATTCCACTTATTTTCTCAATAGCTTCAATGGGCTTTGTGACTCCACTCTTGGTAAGTTCCATGGCCTCGACTTTTCATGTGAGGTTGGTTAGCCTTACATCAATATCATCTTCCTCTTTAAGGATGTAGATGCCTCCTTTATCCTTTTGTTGAGGAGGCTTGAGGTTACTAGATTTGTTCAAAGTATCTCATGATTGGGCATTCTCGGCCAACATGTCCAAGTAACTATAAGCTTCATCTAGATTTTTACTCATGAATTCACCGTTGCACATCATCTCTACGAATTGGCGCATGTTGGAACTTAATCTATCATTGAAGAAATTTATAATTCGTAAACTTTCATAGCCATGATGTGGGCAAGTAAGTAAGAGGTCCTTAAACCTTTCCCAACTCTGAAAGAATGACTCATTCTCTTTAACCGAAAAGTTCATTATAACTCTTCGAAGAGTCGGGAAATTTTTTTTCAAGAACTCTTGGGTCATCTCGTTCCATGTCCCTATTGAATGCGGTCTAAGAGAATGTAACCAACCATTGACTTTTTCTTTTAATGAAAAGGGGAAAAGTTTAAGTTTGATGGCATCTTCTGAAACATTAGCATATTGCAAAGTAGCCACAACTTCTTCAAATTCCTTTAAGTGTAAGTATGGGCTCTCTGAGTCTAGCCCATGGAACTTGGGTAGGAGTTGAATTACACCTGGCTTTATATCAATGTTTCCCCCGGTGTTTGGGAGAATTACACACGAATGTGTAGTTGTATGAGCCAGTTGTAGGTAATCACGTAAAGATCTCATTGGAGGAGCATTGTGCACCTCTTTCTCTCCTACTCCTTCATGATTAGCATTTGTAGTTGGAGTAGGGTGGGGAGGATTCCCTAATAGAGTTTGATCCATACTTCCGAAGTTTTCACGATGTTCTATGAATTTTCGGACATGTCTATGAACAAAGAGTGGTCCAACTAAACCACCTTCGGATTGGAGATGATTGTTGTGGTCACGTTCCCAACGGGACATAAACCACACAATCCAAAATCTAAACTAATCTTAAGTCTTAAGAATAAAATTTGAAAAATAAAACAAAAACTGAAATTTAAAATAGTTCAACTTGGAAGGATAGTACTCGATTTGGTTAAACTAGAAGAACTTCCTACAAAACGAAACAAACATTGTTAGTTCTAGAATTCAGAAAAAATAGTCCTGAGAAAACAGTAAACCCTAACCACTTCTACTTCTATAGCTATTAAATCAGTTAGAACCGTTTCACCTAGATCCTCGGCAGCAGTGTCAAAAACGTGTTTGCTCGCCTCAAGCGCAAGGCTGTGATGTAGTAATAATTCTCGGTAAGACTGAGGTCGATCCACAGGGAATTAGGTAAACCAATTCAAGCTATTCTAGCAACTCAAATCTCAGCAATTATAGGATTCAAATTCGAAAACTAACTTAAAATAGTAACTTATAAAATCTGTAATTTAAACGGAACTAATGCCTCAAGGATCCACTTGTGGTAGCCCCCATGTGAATTCATTCATTTAAGCATAACACAACTAGAATTGAAGTTCTATCTCTCTTCTAGTTGGAAGATAAAGCATTCAAACACAAACAATCCCTACTTAAGTTAAAGAATCAGATTCTAATCTTAATGAAGCACGTAGAAGTCGAATATGTAGCCTTCGAAGTAACGACCATGCCAATGGACGATGGTACGCTCAGGGATTACTACAATTTGAATCTAATCAATCCAAACATGATAATCTTAGAGAATCGCAAGGAACACATGTCCGAAGCACATGAACTCTCATAAAACATTTAAAAACACCAACTTTTATTCAAACTAGAACTTAATATCCAACTTAAAGTAAATTACTTGAATTAAAACGAATTCAACATGATTACTACCCACAAGCTTCACCTCTTAGCCTCAGCTAAGAGGTTCTAGCCGAGCATTATCATGCTTCAACTAAAAATAATGAAAAACTAATTAAAAGCATAAGAAAACTAGAAAAAATCCTAATTGGAGGGGTTGCGAATGCTCGACAATGCTCTTCTTCAATTCCCATGAACTTAGAATTCTTCAAGGATGGATTAGGAAAGATGTAGAGGTCCCCTTTTATAGCACAAATCCGTCTTTCACTTGGAAATTTCTGGAATTGTGTGACTCATTATGCAGCTTATGCAGACAGGTCCGATTGATCGGAGCTTCATCCAATTGATCGAAATGTGGTCTCTGATTGATCGTAGATTGGCCGATTGATCATAAAAGAGTCCAGAGAGTTGCTATTTCTGTCGCTTATTCCGATTGATCGAACATGTCTCCGATTGATCAGACAGCTAGTTCCGATTGATTGGACATGTGCCAATTGATCGAAAATATGTCTAGAGAAATCTAGTATTTCTGGTATGTCTGATGGGTGGTCCGATCGATCGGGTACCCATCGGAACCTCCTCTGACTGATCGGACACCTATCGACGATCCATCAGAAATGTTAATTTCTCTAATTTTCTTCTGCTTTCTCTTTGAATCTTCTTTATTTGATTTCTTCCTCTCCTTCTTCATTTCCTTGACTCTTAATGACCATTTGAAGTGTCCTTTAACATCCAAATGGAGGGGTCTCTTTCCTATTCCTTTCTTCACCAATAAAAAGGCTTCTAAGTGAGTCTTTTAAGTATCAACTGAGTGAAGTCTCTCTCCCATTCCTACATTCACAAAACATGCATTAGATGGGTCTTTCAAGCATGCAAATCATGCATAAAATGTGATGTATGGGTTAGAAAATGTATAAATTAGAGGCTCAACATCTATCATCTAGAGGAGGAACGTTTCTACTAATGTTCAAAATTTGAGACCAATCCGACCTTTGTACACTCCGTAGCGTTGAAAGCAAGATGACTGGTTCTAGAGGTACCCGAATTGTGCGATTTTGAGAGGCGGTCACTGATCTGATTTTTTGGCCCATTCACAAGATAATCTTAAAAATCTGAGCCATCTATGAGGAAGATTAAGTTTCAGTAAATCTACAAATCGAATTTGAAGGCAATCCGATCATTGGTTAAGCCATAGGAAGCGAAACAAAATTTATTATAAAGGAGGTGCTCTCTTCTCTTCTAAAGCAGTCAAGGACATGGGAAGGAAGGAGTTCAAGTACTAAGAGGCTTCCTAGCGTCCTACAATTTTACTTCTTTTTCTTAGTTCCAGTTCTAGTTTATTTTATGCTTTATTTTAGTTAACTCTCAGCTAGAGTTGAGAGGTCAATCTTCTTAATTTTGAATCATGGTTTGATATATTAATTTTGGTTTATGCTTTAAGTATTGAATAATTCATTATGATTTGAATAAAGTTGATAGTTTTAGATGATTCAGGGTGTTTGTGTGCCATATACATGAGTTCTTGTTGGATTTTTTAGATTAATCAGATTTGTTTATGAGTTGTTGATTGATGGAAGCTTTTGATTTGAGTTTTCCATGGATTAAAACAATAGAATCTCTATTAGAACTATGATGGAAAGTTCATGTATCTTGTGTAGAATTTGAGATAGTTGGTGTTGCTTATTGAAGTTGGCTTAATTAGAATTTTAATCATTAGTTGTAGTCAAGTTTAGTGACAAGATTTGATGAAATCTATGGTTGTGAATTTCAACTAGATTGGAAAGAGGCTTGGCCTATAGAATTGAGTGTGCCCAATGCTTGAGCTTGATTGAAAGAATCAAATCAATAAATACCCATCTATTTCAGATTATCTATGTGCTTTAATTGTTATATTACTCGGTTAGATAGAGATAGAACTTCGATTCCAGTTGCGATAAGATCGAATCAATGGATTGAGCATGATTAAGACTAAAAGATGATCATTGATGCTCTAGTCTCTTTTATTCTCAAATTTTCTCTATTTTATGTTTAGTTCTTAAAAATTGATTTCCTAAACTTTTTAGATTTTAGTTATTAGGATAGTTGGAATTGTTTACCTCTTTCCTTGTGGATCGACTTCGGTCTTACCGAGAATTATTACTACATCGCTGCCTTGCACTTGAGGCGAGCGAACAAATTTTTAATGTGGTTGCCGGGGAAAAAGTTAAATGGTTGTAATTGTTCTAGTAGCTATAGAGTAGTCGTAGTTAGGTAGGATTTTCAATTTTTCTAGAAATAGGTTTTCTGATTTTTTTTTTAGATTACTAACAACTTTTTATTTTTATTTTTTTTATTTTTATAGGACATTGTTGCTGACATTGATCTCACTCTATTGGGTAATATCTCCCCATCTCCCTTCTTTTTGTTCTTTTTCCTAGATTAGGTTAAGTTTCGACTCCTTTTAATTTCATCATGTATGATTGGACAAATGGTGCCTACAAGTGCCTTTTGGACGATGAGACATTGGATTGTAGGATCTAAACACATTATGATTGAAACCCCTCTAATTATGAGTACTTTTCTGAGATTCAAGCAACCTTCACCACCCCCCAACGTAGAACGTTGTGCGATTACCGTGCACTACAAAAAAATGGGGCAAAGGCTACGAATTATATCCGTAGCTATATATCTATAACTATGGATATAATTCGTAACAGGTTCGTAGCCAGTCCGTAGCAATTAGTGTCGTAGCTATAGCCTTTTAAGCTATAGCTATGGCTTATATCCGTAGCTATACTTCTACAGCTATGGACAATAGTCATCATTATAGAAATCCGATCCGTACCATTTTGTCTACTTACGGACTAGTTTTAAGAGCTGCGGACTATATCCGTAGCTAGTGTCTTAATTTTTTTTTTATTTTTATAGAAACGGCATATCTAGATGTTTCTGGTACATGCCCTGATAGATCAACCCATCTAAGTTAATGCAAATAAATAATTGTTATAACTGCCAAACGAAAGAAATCAATCCAACATTCATTAAAGTCATGAATTTTTTTTAAAGGGAAACTCAAAATACACCCCCGGTTCAGTTAATATAAATGTGAGAAGACTCGTTCTTAATACATCCCCAGTTCAGCCAATATAAATACAATGGAGAGTTCTCATTACAAGGAAGAAAAATTCACAAAGGAGCCAAGACCCTTGAGTTCCATATAAGTTCCTTTTTGATGAACCAAGGCCCTCTGTCTGCCCACCATTTTCTCTACAGCCCTCTGCAAAACTATCCGAGCATAGAAACCTCATTGCTTGTGATATGTTCTGGACAGTTGGAGTCTTTCTCTAATAAAGAACCGAGTTGCTACCTTGGAAGAAGAATTGTTTCCTGCATCTCAACATTTTCGGATAGTTATACAATACATAAACAACCATGAGCGCATTATATCTTAATGCCTTTTGTTCGCATCTTCTTTTGCAATACGATTCCACTACAAAAAAAAAGGGGGCAAAGCCTCAAAGTCATTCATCAAATTGGTGTGAGCCTCACATGGCTGCAGGAGGTACAAGTAATTTCCATCATCCTAGTCATTGAAGTTTACAAATAAATTTGATAAATACGCTGCAAACTTAATAGAGTCTATTACAAGCATCGAAAATTACAAAGAAAGATAAGTACCTCTTTTGATGTAAAACATTCTTTTGCCTCAACAATGCTTAGCGACAAATTTTCCTACATAAATTTAAATGGTCTTAGGAAATGTTGAATTAGATGTAATAACAAACAGCAAAATAAGGCCTAAGTCCACATTTTTTTACATACAAAATTGTCCTAAGCTTTTTTTTTTCCAAAATTTTCTTCACATACCAATTCTCCAGAATTGATGTGTCAGATAGTTGGCAAGAATGAAAATGGGGCAATGAACACGCTAGAGGAATTATATGATGCTTAACACAAGGGTATGTACAGTGTCCTCAGGTCCTCACTTTTTATAAGTAGAGCCCTGGTTTCATTGTCAAGACTTTTGATGTGATGAGACTACAATGGATGGTTCATGAGCCAAATCTCCATGCTTAGACAATCTTAATCCTTTAATATTGTTGGGAGATGGGTCGTGAGGAACACATATAACTGCCCATCACCTAACAAATTTGCTTCTTGATCATTAAGAAAAGAAACAAACCCATGGTACACATTCCACTGAAAATGGCCAAACATGGGATAGCTAGGATTTTTCTATTGAGAGAATTTTGGGGCATGGCCAATCCACTGTGGGGCCCGCCTACCATGATTTGAATTACTAAACTATGGACCCTGCTTCTACAAACAAAGGTTCTGAGTGTACCATGCATATCCTTGGTTTAAAGAGTATCTATTTCGACAAAATCAATGCAAGCTCCTGGTTCTAAACATACACATGTCAGAGAAAGCCAGCATAAGTATTACATCCAAAATAGAATCCATGTGATAAAACTTGTATTGGAGTCACACTACCTCTCAATCCTCAAAGATATCCCACAATTGTTTAGCAAAATTCTCCTCCTCATATGATATTGTTGGTCCAGCAAAGACAACATCCTTGTAGAATTTTAGATATGATGGCAAGTCTTTTGAATAATCTGTCAGAAAACATAGAAGATTCTTAGGTATTTTGAACAAGTGCTAATAATAATTAAAGCTATGTTCCTTGCAGCCATGAGATAAGAGGTAAATTCACAATGCATGATCTAGCATTTGTTTGTCCTAAAAGAAAAACTGTAACTGCGGGGCCTGTGATCCAAATCCATCATACTGTGGGCCCTATCTCGAATGTGATATTCCCCCAAAAATCTCACCCATCAGATTTTCTTAACCATCTTATTGGACCCCCATCAAATGCTAGTAATTGCTGCAATTGTCAATTTTCATCAGATGACCATGATCATCTGATAGGGGATATATTGTGGCATGGCATATGCCAGGACGGAGCCCACCATCATGCCACCTACATATGCCACCAGCATGTGCTAATGCACATGCCACTTACATATGCTAAAGATGGCATATAGGTGAAACATCCAAGTCATCCACATGAAACAGACATGTGCACCTACATATGCCACCCAAGAGCATTTAATAGGTTTTCCACAAAGAATTCGAGCATGGTTATAATCTATAAATAGGTGTAATGTGTAGTTAGACTAACATCAACAGGCATAAATTGAGACATTTTAGACAGATCAACATCATCAGTCATAATTCCAGACCTTCTAGACAGACCAAATTCCATAATCAACAGACAAAACCGACCACCAGTAGCAAACTGTCCTCAACAGATCTTCTAGACAGACTAATTCCATCCATAGATCTGGCCCTTACCATCATACCAATACCACATCCACCGACTGCACAACAACAGCAAGAGAATACACACAGCTATACAAAGCACTATTTTAAGGCAATCCAACAACGAGTCGCCTCATCACTGTGGTTGAGAAGAGCATATATCATTATTTTTGAATTTTTAACCACCAACACATACTTAGATGGGCCATACTTTCTGAATTTTTTGCCCAAAGTTTTATTATCAGTGTTGTACAGTCTTTTTCAATAGAATGATTCTTTTCTTTTCATAACCATCCACCTAGTGGGTGCTAAACACAGATAGATTGTGGTTAAAAAATCATGCCTGCATAGCTGGTCCTGGCCCTTTTGTCTAAAACAAAGAGAAAAACGCTTAACTCTCCACATTCAATTCCATTCAATGGTCAGAATCGTCCAGTTGGGAGTATTTTTTAGACCATGGCCCCATCCACATTAGCACCCAGCAGGTGGATAATTCCAAACATCTAACCAATTCTACATGTGGGCCCCGTGCTGGGTAAGACAGGCACAAGTGAAAATGAAGTAGAAAAGGATTGGTATGAGCAGCCTAACCTTATTTTGCTTTAGGTGTAAGAAATGGCCTGCCTTGAACCTAAGGTTGGAGCATGCCATCCAAATTTCAAAGGTAACAAGGCTTCTTTTCATAAAATCAGGACTGCAGATGATTTTTTTCTACATATATATGACTCCCATCCTGAAATGAGAAATCCATTTCATCAACATGGAAAGTACTTGAGAAGGTGAGATACGCATTAGTAGAGAACATTCAAACAACCTACAATTACTGCAATAGCTACATCATTCAAATGGTGTTTTGCATTGAAAAGTTACCACCTACAAATAGCACAAATAGACTCTTCCATGTCCATCCTGCAAATAACTTTGCTTTTTTAAAAAGGCTGTAGGTTCAATCACAACCTATGTTAAGCATAAACCAACAAGTTATTGCAGTTTCAATCAATAATAATGGATCAGAAAATCTATAAAGGATAAAATTCAAAGCATAAGACGAAGGCCAACCTTGCCCAAAAACTTTACTAATGTCCTGCATAACAAGTAAATTGGTCTGACATGTACCAGAAAAATACAAGAACTAATAATTAGAAAGACATAAGACACAAGTTGGAGGAAAAAAAAAACTTTACAATGAGACACTGAACAATGTCGAAAACAAGGACAACAATTTCGAACGCATTTCATCAAATTCGGGGTGGGGTTGTTCTAGTCGGGCCTTTTGAATTAAAGAACAAGAAGCAGAGCAAATGAAAATACCAATTCACACTAATAGAAGAATTAGTAAGGCAAGAATTCATAAAAACTACCAAGATATAGAACTGCATCAACCAGTCATATAACTCATAAAGAGTAAATGGAGGAGTAATACATGTTAGTACTTGGCAAAATATAGTAAAAGCAACTAAAACTAAGCACACTACGGAACCTACAAATTACAATGCAATACAAGTATGACTAATCAATCCTAGTAAGCATAAGTTCCACAAGGAACCTATATACAACTCCAATATTTGGTTTCAAAGACAGTATCTTTTGTACCTGCAATCAAACCAACTCCCAAGATTATTCCCACATTATCTACAGGAGAAGAAAATCTAGGAGGCTGTAGTTATTAATTAAAAAAATAGCAGATTTTACCGCAAAAATCCTCAAAACTTGCGATTTACTAAACAATGCTTGAATGAGAGAAAGAAAGACAAAATTTTCTTTTTTACAGGGGATGAAATGACCAAAATACCATTGTCAAATTTCTTTCCTCAAAAGTGACGGAGTTGAGAATTGTGGGGCCCTAGTGGCATTTAGGTGTACCCCAACATGATCATAAAATGAACCAAAAAACTCATCAATCCAATAATCAGGTGAGCCACATGTGAATTTGGATGTTTTGGGTGGTGCAATCTTTTTTTTATTTATAGAGTGGCCCTCCTCATAATTAGATAAGCCTGATTTTTTATTCAACTGATCATCCTGGCAAGGTGCACATGTTGGACAGGTAGACACCATGTGGGCCCCACAATGCTGGACTCCACACCTTCTAGAAAAAATAGATGAGGTCATCTTTGTTGTTTGTTGAGCTCTTAATTGTGCATATTCTAACCCCAATTCATCACTCATTGTGCGAGTTTTGCATGGTTTATAGACTAATCTAATGCATGTTTTGTGATTGCAGGTTTGAGAGTGGACTCCACCTAATTGAAGATGAAGAGAGCTGGTTTAGGACCTTGGATGAAGACCCAAGCTGGGCCGAAGGAAGGAAGAAGCAAGGAAAGAAAGAAAGAAGCCAGAACAAGGAGAGAAAAGAAAGAAAAAGAAGGAAGAAAACTGACTGACCGGTCTTGACCGGTCTAGACCGGTCAGCCATGCACGCTGGAACATTGCATGAGATGGGCCGACCGGTCTTGACCAGTCGGCCATGGTTGCTAGACTATTGCTGGAATTGGGCCGACCGGTCTTGATCGGTCGGCCAAGGATGCTATGCACGCTGGAACATTGCATGAGATGGGCCGACCGGTCTTGACCGCTCGGCCATGGTTGCTGGACTATTGCTGGAATTGGGCCGACCGGTCTTGACTGGTTGGCCAAGGATGCTGTGCACGCTGGACGTTTGCCAAAGGAGGCCAGACCGGTCGTGACCGGTTGGCCAGCCCAATCCGACTGGTCTAGACCGGTCGGCCATATGAATGAAGTCAGAAATTTCTATTTTAAGTCCGATTTTCTCTGCGCACTGCGCAGTTTCTCGATTCTTCTGAAGTTGCGGAGCCTCCCTACTATAAAAGGACACCTAGGGATCATTCCTAGGGAATCTAAGAATGGTTGAAGCAAGCTTGGAGGCGGCAGAAGTGAATTTCGGAGTTCCACAACTCCTTGGAGTTTGTTTTTGCTGTTTTTATGAATTTTTCAGTTGTTTCATGTTTCCTTGGATCATGAGCAGCTAAACCTCTTAGCTAGGGCTAAGAGGTGAAGCTTGTAGTGGATCCAAGATGTTTCAATTCGTAGTTAGTTGGTTTTAAGTGTGGAATTCATGATTATGAACTATGGTTTGAAGTTTATACAAGTTTTTTAAGTAATTTTTCTTAGTCTTATGATGACTCATGGATGTTTGGGAGGATTACTTAATTTCTTAATTGGTTTATATCAGTTTAGACCTGTATGATCCGAGGAATCGGAGTGCGCTCTAGTACTATGATCTTCATGAAGGGACTTCCTACCAAAGTTCTACTTTTCTGATTTTCTGAAATATGTATGGACTGTGCATGTGATTTGAATCAAGTTCAAATCCTGATCTAGCCTTGTCTTGTGACAGGACTTGAGGATGGTTATGATTGTGAACTGGACCTTTTGGAAAGGGGAATGACCTATGCAATTGAGCATGCTCAGCTCAGCCTACATTGAGTGAATCTTATGCATAGAACTTACATATGACAGATTGTATGATTTAACAGCTCTATCATCCGACTAGATAGACCTTAATGTCGATTCTAGTTGAGAGAATGAAAAACCAGAGCGGATTGAACATCAAGGATTGCTACAAGTGGATCCTTGAACCCCTAGTGCCTTTTTATAATTGTCTACATTCAAATTAGTTTAAAATTGCTATTCACATCAATTCTATTCAAAATTTGATTATTAGCTTTCAATAGACACTTTTAGATGTGTTTGTGAAATCCTACATAAGTCCCTGTGGATCGACCTCGGTCTTACCTAGTTTATTACTACATCACAACCCTACACTTGGGGAAGCGAATAAGTTTTTGGCGCCGTTGCCGGGGACTTTGACGTTTTTTTCACAAATTTCTGAAATTAGTATCTATTTAGGATTTTTAGGATTTTAGGACTAACTTAGTTTGTTTATTTGATTTTTCTTTTTAGGGATTTCTAGGAAGCTGAAGAAGATACAAGGATTTCAATTGCCAAATCAGGTTTTATCTTTCTAAACCTTACTCTTCTCTTTCTCCTATTCATTCCTATCTTATTCATCTCTTGTAGAGTGGGTGGAGACTCCTTTTGGATCTCTGAAAGGTCGGCCTTTTTGCCACCTGGATTCCTATTGGTCGGCTCTGCCGTCTTGGATCACCTTGTGCTCAGAGATTTCTTTTCTCATCTCTACTCCACTTTCTCCTTTTTTTGCACTTTTTCTCAAAAGATTCAAAGAGTGGGTGGGGAGTTCTCTGAACCCCTATTGACCAGGAGAAATCGGTCTCTATCCTTGCTTCTAGCTTAGCCATTGCAAGACACCTTGTGCTTCCACTACCAAAAAAATGACTTTTCCCGACGGCCCCGCCTTTTTTTTCCGACGGCTCTGAGCCGTCGGAATTTCCGACAGTCTAAAACCGTCGGCTAAAGTCTATCGGCCGTCGGTAAAAACTACCCAAAAAAATACCTTTCACGACGGTCCCGCCCTTTGTTTCCGACGGCTCTTAGCCGTCGGAATCTCCAACGGTCTGGAACCGTCGGAAAACGAAAATATGCTTATTTTCATAATTTAATGAAACGAACCCACTCTATTATCCTTACATTGGGGCCCACCTACATGATTTAACGTATATCCATGCCGCCCATCAATTTTAAAAACTCATTTTAGAGTTTTACCCCAAAGAAGGAGGCAGGTCGAAAGCTCAAGTGGACCACACCATATGGAGCCATATCCAAGTCGTCAATTGTTGATTTTAGTGTTGCTCACTTGGACCTTCAATCTGCCTCATTTTTTGGACCATGCCCTAAAATGATATGTAAAAAGGGTTGGACAGCATGGATGAATCACATACAACACCATGGACCCCATGATCCCCTATTTGGATCGTCTGTTTCTAGTACCCCAATCATCACTCGAATTGGGGTGCGAATTAGCTTGGTGTTATACCCATATATGCATGTAACAGATTAGTGGATGTTACCCCTACCATGGGGCCCACATTGATGTTTTTTTATTTATCCACACCATCCATCCGTTTTCTTTAGACCATTTTAAGATGTGATGGCCAAAATTTATAGAGAGATTAATCTCAAGTGGATCAGTACCACATGAAATGTTGATTCGAGTGCCTCACCATTAAAATTTCCAAAGGCTGGCCTATTATAACGTTTCCTTGATGTTTATTTGTAATCCAACCTATTGATAAATGTCAAGAAGATCTGTATGTGAAGGAAAATTAGAAAGATAATATTGATCCAAAGCTTTTGTGGCCCACAACAATGTTTTTAATGGTGATTATCACTCTTTCTAGTGGTATGGTCCACCTGAGATAGGGCTCTCAATGGAGCGGGTCAGATCCGAGATCCGATTCACTCCGAATCCATATAATGTGGATTTGGATCTTAAAATAGGTCCGATTAGTTAAATGGACCGGATATGGATCTTAGAATAGGTCCGATTAATACTTAAATGGAGCGGATATGGATTCACGAGAACATATCTGAGTTAGATCCGAATCCGATTAAGATTCGACTCATTGTCACCTTACTGTATATGTTATATTCTTGCTGACCATCCGTTTTACAAATTTCTTTAGGCCATTTGGACCATGCCATAGTAAATAGTGGGATTTGCATCATTTTTCTACTAAATTAAATATATTATATTATATATATATTTTATATCATATATTTTTTTGGATTTGTAATGGGGGTGCATTCGGACCTAGATCCGACTCGAATCCGATCGTTATATGGATTTTGGATCGGAAATGGATCTAACAATTTATAAATGGATCGGATATGGATATCACCTTTTGGATCCGAGTTGGATCCGAATCCTATCCGAATCCGTCTACAGATATACGGACTTGGAGCCGGATCTAACTGGATCCGATCCAGATCCGACCCATTGAGAGCCCTAACCTGAGATTTGGATCTTCTTATAATTTTGGATCGATTCCTAAAATGAGATGAAAAAATAGATGGATGGAATGGATATATAGAAAAAAAATCAAGGTAGGCCGCACACGGTAAAGGTAACACCTACTAAGTTGTTATCTTCTAATTCACCTACAACAAATTGTAGGTGTTAACGGCATGCGGTAAAAGAACACCATCAATTACCTATTTTTATGGCGTGCACAATCTAGCATTGTTAAAGATCCACTTTATAATGGCATTTACTAATTGAACGCCGTTAAAACACATTGTTGAATATCTTATACGATGATTAATTTGCATATCGTCTTTGACCTTGCCACTACTGTAGCAGGTACTGATCGGTGCTTGTGGGGCCCACCGTGAATTGTGATCTTTATCCATTAAACATGCCTTAAACATTACAGGGCCCTAGGACGTTTTTAATGGACAGTGGACATTCAATCACTATTGTTTTCTTGTGTTGTGGTCCACCTGAGATTTAGATATGGCTCATTTATAGGATGAAGTCTTGCTATAATTAATCTTGAGAAATGAATGAACAACATGGATAAATTAAACACAATAATCGTGGGGTCCATAGAGCCCGACCACTAGCACCTGATCACCAATGTCAATAGCCAAACTGTTGGGAACCGAGGGGCCTATTGTGATGTTTGTGAAAATCTACAATGTCCATCCATTTTGTGAGCCCATTTTAGGACATGCATGAGACAAAAAATTAATGAGCTGGGATCCAAAAGTCGTGTGGGCTGAAAACATAAGGATTGAATGACCATGGTTTAAATATTTGTGGGATCATAAAAGTTTTTAATCAGGCTAATATAAATTAATATAATTTGTTTTTTCATGTTCATCCCAGGAGGACTGAGATGTTGCGAACGGTATGGAATATTAATTGTAATGGTAGATCTAAATGTCAACTGGACCAGCACAAGAAACAATGTAATTGAATGCCCACCGTTAAGCTTCTTTGGAGGCCATGAAAGTTTTAGATCAAGTTGTTATTTGTTTAATTTTTCCTTGCATCCATGTTTGTATGACCTAATCAAGAGGTTGGATGTCAATAAACATTGGTGGACATTCAATCACTACTATTTTGTTATGGTGTGGTCCACCTGAGATTTAGATTTGCCCAATTTTTTAGATAAAGCCCTAAAATGATCAGTAGAAATTAATGGACAACATGGATAAAACACATACATCATGATGCCAAAAGCATCAAGGGCTTTTTGTCTTTCCATAAGAAGATCCAATGCTCTCGGATGACTATAAGTTGTACTGCTCCTAGTAGCTTACGGGCCCTTGATCAGTCAGATTGATTGATCTGGATCGTTCATTAAATGATCAAGGGCCCATTTCTTGTGTTATTACCATGTAAATTAAAATTACACCATCCAAATGATTCCAACGGACCGATCAACTGCCTTTAAAATGGGCAATTAGGATCATTCACAGAAAATTAAGGAGGTTCAATCAACAATTTAAACCCTTCATTTGTTGGGGCCTACCATGGATCGCTCTTAGTTCTCAATAGCTCCTTTAAGAAGAGAATCCTGACCATCAGTCCATGGCTTATGAAATGGATGGCTAGCTATTCCTATAGATTAGAGCACCTGATCAGTACTGTGAGTTAACACATTGGACCACACCACAGAAGAAAGGTGTTGATTGAAGGTCCACCATTAAAAACTTCCCAGGGCCCACCGTGATGTTTATTTGCCATCCAACCTGTTGATAAGGTTACACAGACCTTGATGAAGTGAAAACACAAATTAATATCAGCTTGATCCAAAACTACTAGCCTCCAGGAAGTTTTCAATGGTGAGAATTCAATTCCCACTTTTTCATGTGGTGTGGTCCACCTGAGATTTGGATCTGCCTCATTTTTTGTCCTGTGCACTAAAATGAGGTGGAAAAATGGATGGACAACGTGGATAAAACACATACATCATGGTGGAGCCCACACAGCTTTGACACGGGCGCGACTTGGGTGAGACCCCGGAACCAGCTATGTGGGTGGGACCCTGACCGTAGGAGTCCACCTCTATATATGAATTGTATATCCATGCTGTTCATCTTCTTTTTCGGCTTATTTTATGCAATGCTACCAAAAATAAAGCAGATGCAAATTTCGGGTGGAGCACACCATAAGAAAAACTGGTTAATGACCATTAGAAACCTTTTGTGGGCAACAAAAGTTTTCTATCAACCTGATATTTATTTTTTCCTTTCATCCTTGCCTACATGACCTAATCAACAGATTGGATGGTCAATAAACATTACAGAGGACTCCAGGAAGTTTTTAATGGTAACAGTTCAATGAGCGTTGCGTCCTGTGGTGTGGTCCACCTAAAAATTTCATGTGCTTCATTTTTGGGACTTAGGCCTAAAATAATATGAAGAAACAGATGGACAGCATGGATATACAAGGAATACATCGAGGTGGACCCTAGGTTTAGGGTCCCACCCACGTCGCTGGTTCCGGGGTCTCACCCAAGTCGCGCCCCTTGACACAAGCCACCTGGCTGGTGTGGGGTCACTAGCCAATCCACGTTCACTGGACATTATGAATGGTATGGATGGCATATGATCCCGTTCGTTTTTTGTCTCAACACCTAAAATGAGCTCAGAAAATAGTTGGACGGCGTAGATTTCTCATAAACATCATGGTGGGCCTCACCCACATTCCGCGCGCCAATACCATTTTTTGGTGGGCGCGACTTGGGTGAGACCCCGGAACCAGCTATGTGGGTGGGACCCCTGAACATAGGGCCCAGCTCTATGTATTAATTGTATATCCATACCGTTCATCTTCTTTTAATGATTATTTTATGTCATAGAACAAAAAATAAAGCAGATAAAGAATTCTGGTGGACCACACCATTAGAAAAAACTAGTTAATGTCTATTAAAAACCTTTTGTGGGCCACATAAGTTTTCTATCGACTCCTATTTGTTTTTTCCTTTCATCCCTTCTACGTGACCTTATCACAGATTGGATGGCCAGTAAACATTACGGTGGACTCAAGGAAGTTTTTAATGGTAGGCGTTCAATTATCACTGCTTCTAGTGGTGTGGTCTACTTAAAATTTCATGCCCTTCAATTTTGGGACTGAGTCCTAAAATAATCTGAAGAAACAGATAGACGGCATGGATATGCAACAGATGCATCCAGGTGGGCCCTAGGTCGGGGTCCCACCCACATCGCTGGTTCCGGGGTCTCACCCAAGTCGCGCCCTTTTTTTGGTGTTTTTCCAAAACCAGTCTCCCGCCACTCCCTCTGCCTCTCCCTCTCTGAAAAGGGGTTTTTTTTTCCCAAACCATCTCCCGCCTCTCCCTCCCTTTCTCCCTGTCCGATCTCCATCCCTCTCCCTCTCTCTGTCTCTTGTCACTGTCAGG